>JBBPML010000621.1:0-11243 GCA_038090275.1 Austroboletus novae-zelandiae
GCAGTCTTACCGTTCGGCCAACAAAACTGGGGAGACGGGCTGCGTTGACTCTGGGTGATTGCTCGCTCATCGTGGACGGTGGACCGCGTCGCGTCACGCGTGACGTCCGGGTTCGCTTCAAAATAATGCACACATGCCCTTTACACTGACGATCACCATCACGCGGTTTACGCCGAAGAACTTGTCGCGCTAACAGCAGCCAACCTACAACCCCACAACTTATCTTTGTACGAGAAGGGCCGATGCCCATCCCTGCAGATGACACTGACGTGACTCATGCCAGTGGGTCTGAATCCGATACATTGGAGGATTCAGCAGTGTCGGACCTTTACGACGATGTGAAATGCGAGAAATGAAACTGTGTCGTAGGTAAGTGACCCGCATCTAGCCAACGAGGATGAACTAATAATGTAGTACAGTAAAGCCGCACGAGGAGTAGCGCGGCGGTGCCGAAAAAGCAGATAAAAAATCAACGTGGTTTCTACGTCACTTCATCCAAGTATATTTTGAGCCCGGAGGTTTTCGATTTTAACTTTTACCCGACAGGAAATACCAACTCTCTCGACAACGCGGCCAGTGCTATTTAAAGTGTTCAGAACCATCTCAATGCGACGGTCGCAGACACTGGCATCAGAAACGCCAACACGCCCATTAGGTTTGACAGGATAGAAAGTTCCTGGTTCGTAGGTGTGCTCCAATACCAAATACTTGTTGTAGGTTCGGATTTGTTCTGGACGTGTTCAATACCGAGGGCCATAATCCCTTTAAAGAGCCGGCGGCCAAGAACGAGTATGAGACCGAACTGGGTGTGTTCTAATGTTTATTTCCTGGGGGGGAATCGGCGGAGTATCGTTTGCATCGACCAAGGTATTGGAAAAAAAACGGAGTCTGGGATCAAATCCTGTACGTTTCAAGTACCACGTTTCTTTTCTTCGATTCAATCGCCAAAGAACACATTTTAAACTGCATATATACATTTGCGTTACACATTCAGCTGACGAAAACAAGGCTGGACCATGGGCCCAGTATGAATACACGGGGAAAGGAACTAGTTAGACACGCTCTCGAAGACGAACTCGCAAGTACAGTCGGGGACCCCCTTGACGAGAAGCGAGCCATTGTAAGACTCGTCTCCTGGAACGCTCGACATGTAGTAGGTGTTCAGGCCCATGCCCTGGTACCCGGCAATAGCCAGCCTGATCGATCCATCGACAGCGTAGACCACTGTGAGTGAGACGCCCCCGCCGGGACCGTTGCACATGATGTCGTTGATATAGTACATGTTTACAATCTTTCCGTTGGGTCCTAGAGCACGAGGAAGAAACGATTACCGTGGTGAGGGTGGAAACCAGTCAAATCAGCTACGTGCCTTGTAAACTGATCTTGCCGTCAGACTGTAGGACAACGACGAATTTGGCGTTGGCATCGAGAGTGCGACTGAGGAATTGGAGACCGCCTTGATCGGTGAAGACCTTCAAGTATCTTCCGTCGCGCGTCTTTAGGGCAACGGTACCGGTAAATTCTGTCTGTCAAATCAACAAGCATCAAGCATCATCCGTAGGGCCCACAGAAGGAGGGCACGATACCATAGGTGTCTACAAGGTATACTAATCAGCTGTGTAGCTCGGATCAAACGGTGAGGCAAGAACATACGTCGGATTGTAAAGGTGATCGATGTCTGAAAGTTTGTATGCACAACCGCGAGTGCTAATTAACCTGGCAGAGATCTGCCCATCCAACCCAGTATTTATGTGTTCTTCTAGCCTCTGCCACATGACCGTGAGGAGGAACCAGCGAGCCTCTCCAGTTGGTGGAAAGCTGAAAAAGGTCACATGCTACGACAGCTGGAATGTTTTTCAATTACAAATTTACGGAGGGCGTTATTAGATACCATCCTCAGACATGGAGATGTCCAGGAGACCCTTGATTAGGAACGGGGATCTGGAAATGAAGTTGTTCGGATTACTGCACGGACCTTGCAACACGAAGGAAAGGAGGGTATGATGCGCGTACCTTGTGTGTACCTTTCATCCAAGTCTTTGGTTCCACTGAACAACGCTGCATTCGATCAAGTGTGCTAACCCTATAATAACCCTGGTAGAGTCTCTGTAGGTCGAATTGAGTATCAAGACCAACGCAGCTGCAGAACAACGGAAACCCCACGTACTAATAATGTTCTTCATGAACGGAGGCAATTAATCGACTTTGCCGCATCGTCTCTTCAAGTTTTGTCCACATGCACACCAGAGCGGCCAGATACCGTCTCCTGCGATGTACGTACCGTTAATACGCCTACAATTTCCCCGAGTTGAGCAATATGAACGAACCTTGCCCCCGGGTGAGCGGACTTGCAGTGGCAATTTTTAATCACCCCGAAATGTCCATGGGCGTCGAATCACCGGACTACAGCGTCTATCACTCAAGGGCGACACGCCTGTAGCCGGCCCCCATTTGCATCGGCGACCCTCAGGTTGATTTTAGGACAGGAACATAGGTATAATAACGTAAATCTACAGTTTTGAAATAATGATTAGAATTACGTAACCATCCACTCACCTCGTTGATATGATTCTGGCCTTCATCTCGTCCCAGCCTCAATCACTCTATTGAAACCTCACCCCATTGATATGTTCCTAACCCTTGTCTTGTCCTAGTCTCAGCATCCCTAAAATTTACCCCACAGGTAAGGACAAGCAGGGAGAAGGGAAGCATGCTGTTGCGTGCCCATGCTTCCGCTGTCACCGTGACTGACTCGACGCTGAGGCCTGAGGTGCAGAGGGCAGTTGTGTTTCCGCCTGCTTTACATCATCTGATTGATTCCGGACTGTAGTACCTGAGGTGGATTGGGTGGCAGATCGTGGTGAGGATTAGGTTCGTCGAGGTGGTCAATACTAGTACTCGAGGTTTAGGAATACCTCAGCTCTCCTAAGATTCACAGGCCTGAGAAATTTTCTAAATTCTAATAAGTTAGCATCTCATATTTATGTTTCTGGTGTCATTACAGTGACGGACATGGCCGTTGATTTGACAACTTGCACCGGTCGGCAGGAACGGCGAGGCTTCCGTTACTTACGCTACATTGCGAAGCGGGTTACGTGAGGCCAACCCCAAAGGGATCTTCTTTTCTTCCACAGCGCCGCGAAGGGACCCCATTGGAGTGCACCTCAGTGTACGACTGTGACCATGACTGTTTTTCATTACCGCCATCAACACAACCTAACCACGGCACAACGATGACTGCAAGTGTTGAACAGACGGTATGTCGTTTCATGCACATACTGAGAATAACGACGAGATTGATCATGTACCATACACAGCACCTGCAGAATTCTTCCTTCACTAATGCCAGTCAAGCACCAAAATGGTCCCACCACGACAGCACAACCACAACCGCACACGCTAAAGCTTACATCGGGAGCGCATTTACGAAAGGGAGCTACGGTAATCACTTTTACTAGCTGATTGTATGCTACACGGTGCACGGAATTCAGTAATAATATTCAGCATCGAAATGGAGAAGAATGAACAATTCCGTTGAACGTTGAACGGTTTCGCGCAGTACCCGCTGAATCTCGCCACCACTTGCCAATTCCTGAAGAGGGGGGTCTAGATGCGGCGAACTGTATAATGATGCATCCCATAGTACATCCGATCTCAACTGCGTCAACTTCCGTAGAACGTGCGCGATGGTTCCTAGAAGGTACTGGTTCTGGATCGACTGGCAGGGAACCACGGACGCAGAGCGGTTATTGCAGAAGACGCACGTTGCATTGGCCGCCGCTTTCGACAACACAAAACGTTCCCGTTTGTCGTATTGAGGCATGGTCACCTCGACCGAACAGGGAACTTTAAGTCTCCCCGTTCGGCCAACGAAACTGGGGAGATGAGCTGCGTTTAGTCACAGGTTCTTCATTCATTCAAAATCACTGCCACTGACACGCGGCGTCTACCACCTAGTGCTTCTCTGCTTGCAGAACCCATGCGGTCTTCTCCACCATCAATACTACTATCACCGCCGCTGGGATGAATACTTGAAGCTATGTCAGACACGGCTCTTGACCTATTTCCCAATCTCAGAAATGCAGTCTGGGGAAACCAGTCAGTCTTCAAGAGGCAGTTCAGTCTGCCTGGCCCTGGAACTGAGAGTTTTACACTAGATTACCTTGATTTCGGCGACCATTCTGTAGCAGTCCAAGCCATCGCTACTACCTTGCATACTCCACAGTTTCTCGTGCGTGGGGAATACCAATAGGCATTCGAGGCCTTCGAAATCAACGAAACATATGGCAAGGGCGCTTGGATGATGGGCTAGCCAAGGTATCAGGTCTGACGGGTGACTTATCCTTATTGAAGGAAAATCTTGCTTCGTAAGGAACAGCCCGTTGCTATGCAAGTCTTGCCAGAGGGCTACAACGAATGTTACACCCTGTTTTCCAAGAATGGCGTCAGCATTTACCCTGGCGATGCCCAAGATCCCTTCGGGTCTCATGGTGGCATCTGGGCCTTCTCAGATTCGAATGCAGATGTCGACATACCAGTCATCGCGTTCCGTGCGACGCCGAACGTTCGGGTGTTTCGGACCACTTCGCCAAAGATTGAGCGCTGGAAGGAATGGACCAAGCAAAACTCGGTCAAGCGCTACATCATGAATGCGTGGTCCAGCAAAGAGATCGCCGCCATAGCGTGTGTTGATATCCTATTTTCCCGCGTTTTCGTGTTATCTGACGCGGTATAACCTGATGTTGAACGTATGAATGATCTCGCAGCTAAGTGGGGATGAGTTCCACGCACGCTGCTGGACCACTTTAGCGTTGACCAGGAACTCTTATTGGAGCACTCGATGCGAAGCGTCACCTCTGATGCTATACCCCAATGTAGAAACATACTGCGTTCCATGACGAGCGAGGCGCCGGTCGATCCAGGCTGGACCATCCTCTATTTTCTTTATCAAACCTGAAAATGTTCAGGTCACTGGTTCTCGCATACCTCACGTCATCTATATACCCACTGAAACGATCGCAGAAATACCAGGAGCGGCCGTGTGCGCCGCAGCTGAAGAAGATAGGCGCGACCTTTTCAATGCTATGATTGTCTCCAGGCACGCGCGACGCCGCAGGCTACATCTTCCAGATGTGGATCCATACCTTTTTATCCAATGGCAATACCACGCTAGAATGCAGCTGGCATCCCAAGCAGGACAAGAAAGGTACTACTTTCATACTCCCTTCCGCAGATCAGGTCATCTGTACCAACGACGAACTTCCAACCGTGGAAGGGCAATTCTACTGGAGGCCCCCTCCCAACTTTCCATGGATCGACGGCGCGCTCATTCATGAGAAAGATATGTACATATGTGATTCTGATAACTATCAAAACCAAAGGCGATAGCAGCCCTCAACTTGGCTTGGACAAGTTATGTCATATCCTTGAGGAAAAAGAGGGCCGAGAGGGTCTTCTTTATTGGAAACAAGTTCATGCAGTCTCAGGTGGTCTCGAGAAAGCACCTTGGAAAGCTGTTCATTGATCCGAGCGGTAAGGGTGTGGAGCCGAAAAAGTTCAAGGCCGTCCCCGTCGGATGGTGCACCACGAGCCCTGTACACGCCGAACTGACCATCCTAGTACGTTTCTTGACCCACGCCGGGTGCATTTTACGACTGTATTATCCTTTCAGAAAACTCTGACGGATTGCCCTCCGACCGAGCCGACTACCGACGAATGACGCAGCTGACGTTGGATCTACTGTCATGCTTCAAAGCTGTCATCGTTCAAAAAGACGCCGGTGATATGTAATTTTAAAGACATCGGTCTATACTCTGTGGTATTGAGTTTTCTCTAACCACTCCCCACCGGGATGCTGTCCGTGCCCTTTCTTTTCTATCTATCTCAAACATTGTAAACAGAAGATTTCGCCTTGAACGCGTGTATCGTGTGTATGTTCAATAGTGGCAATTGACAATAGCATCTCTTGTTGGTTTATGGAATGAAGTAGGAATGTTGAAAAGAAAGCGCGTCCTCCAGTCATGAGAGGTGAGTAAGATCAATTCAACAGTTCTCGACCGAGTATACAATTTCCTACAAGTATCGTATATAACTGACTCCGCGCCTAAAGATCTGGCACAATCGGACGGACGGCAGGTTGTCTCTCGATGTAAGCAGTGGCCTGTATCGAAAGGTTGTAGACGCTGTCATCACCCTGACAGGAAAAAAAGCTAGTAGAGACAAAAATAAAAAAGCATCGACAACTACATGTCAATCAGTGACTGAGGAATCTAGGGTCGAGTGGAACGACGTTCTCCAAGGATTTTACATATATGTTCAGGGGGTAAGAACAATCTCCAGAGCCTCAAGATTAAACTAAACCAATTGATTTGAAATGTACCTTGAGACTTGCACATCGGGATGATGTCTCGTTCGAAAGAGCGCTGCAGAACATTCTATTCACCTTGATATATCACGAATGGCGTCTTTCCGTGATCACGAGTGTATTGGTTCGCCTGGGACACGACCCACGCAGGGGTGTCAGAAATACCCTAAAATATTAGACAAGTTAAATTATGAGATAGCAAAGGATGCTGAGGATAAGTACCAGATAGAGCACCTTTTCCTCCTCTACACTGATGCGCATCGATTTGACATTGTTCCCAACGTAATTGATTTTCTGCTTAATCCCCGCGTCGGCGCGTACAATTCTTGCCGTGTACCAAGTATCAGATGAAATTAGTAAACCAGCTGGATATCATTGGTCTTTAACGATTCATCGAGACCTCAGCTCCTAATCTCACATTCCAATTCCGAGAATAGGTATTGTCTGAAGTATTCAATATCATCGTGAATGTCTTCATTGCGTACGTCCACATCTGTAAATGTTTTCTACAAAATTCACGTTTGATTGATAGTTGTAGTCATGTTCACCACAGATTTACTCACCGATTCGTGATGTACAAAATAAAGGGCTCCTTCCGGATGTCGATAAGCTGTCCACCCTTCCGGGACTCCTCTGCAAACGAATCTTGAGCGGGATATATATAGAAGATGATAAGGAACGAACTCTGGCGTGTCGGGGCACCGATACGACATCGCTTCGATGGTGTAGCTGTCTGTGGATGGAGGTCTGCAATTTCACATGAGCTTCAGACACCGTCAGTCAAGTGCAGTATTCTACCTAAACTTCCGGTTGTCACATCGGAGCACACCACTGGCTGGCTGACATTGGGAAGAAATGCAGTTTAGATGTTGGATCCCCAGGCTGATATTTGACCATCCACGCCCGGGGGGCAATAATAGGTTCGGAAAACCTTGGGGGAGCCCCGACCAGATAAGACGAAGAGTCTGAAGTGTGAACTGGAGTTACAGGACGGCCAGGTGGACCGTGATGCTCTCGGTACGAGGCTTGTCTGATCGACATCCAAGACTTGTTGGACCTCCGTGAGACGGAACGCTGAGCGCCGGATTTCGTCGACGATGACGTTCCGCTTCGAGAAGGATGAGACTCAGTCAGACTGAAGTGTGTGTACTACACCTGCCCCTCTGTCTATTCCAGGGTTTCCAAGTGATGTCTCAACTTGAAAGCCGACCACAATATGAGGCGGAGTGCGAGGATGAGATGGTTGCACAAATACTGTATGTCCTGGGCAGGTATTGGATTGCGATCATCAGTATGATCGACGGTGCTCGAACTCGGTCGCAAGATACTGGCCGTATCTTGTGATGCCTCGTCAGTCGAACCAAGCTCCTCGGAGAGTGGATTACTGGCACCCAATGGGCTGGGGGGTCCAGGACTGGCGGTGGGTTAAGACTGGAGCGGTGGCAGGGGTAGCCAGTGGCCTCGTCGTAAATTTGGTTGCCCATAGTCAATCCTTAGACCTTAGTTATGTAGGGAGTCGCCTCTGCCTAGCCCTCTCCACCAGGATATGTGATTTTGCGAATAGCCTCTTCGCGGAGTAGGAGAAAGGGCCGTAAGATGGTTGCCGGATAAACTTCTGTTAGGCGAATCTATGAGAGAATGCCGAACATGTTCCCGCGCATCGGAAGGCCCAGCAGGGGGAACATTCAAAGCACAGACAACGCCACAATCTAGAGTGACTGATCGAGTAAGCGGTCCTTGATCCTTGCGGGGGGTCGGCCCGGCTAGCTTCTTCCGTGTCCATCGACGAATGGAAGCAAATAAAGCAAATAAACAGCTCATTAGTTTGGGAGGCAGCAGTCGTCGGATGTACGGCAGTATTAACTTTAGGCAACACCTGTCCCTACCTTCATTATACTTGTTGCCTGTGCTAGCGAATCTTCGGAAATTTAATGGGAAGCCTCATGTGGGCAGCACCATCGGAGAATGTTTGAAAGCTGCATACTCCTTGAATGTAGACGCCTTCAATAGAAGGTTTCTAGATCAAGTATTTATAACTTCGGACTTGAGCAGCCGTTTAAGGTTCGACATGCACATCCAGAAAGAGCACTGCAATAGCACGAGTTTTCTGGTATTAGGGCTGTGAGTTTACCGGCTGCTAGGGGATCAACCTAGCGGTGTTCACCGGGGTGGTGGAGGCGGTAGGGGTAGGGGACAGGGACAGGGACGAGGACGAGGTGGCGGAGAAACAAAAGAAGATGTTGCTCGGGAACGGACGTTCAAAGAGAAGCACAAATCCAACTATCGAAAGAGGGGGCATGACAAGAAGGTGGCGAGGGGAGGAGCTGGGCCATCGACATGATTATTTCTCGAGTACAGAATACAAGATGTAGCTCGATCACTTAGGAGGGAAAGATCTTCTTTACTTTTGGATGGAACGTCAATTCGATGGCATCGTTGAACAGCTCCATGTCTGCCATCCGGTCAGAAAACGCAAATGGTTATAAGAGGGTACAGCGCACCAACACCCTTGTCCGAGTTGAAACTGAGAGGATGCATAAGCTTGATTTTCGACTCGCCGACGACCTCGCCAATTAGCTCGAAGAACGCGCCTTCCAAGTGCTCGTCCTGGACGATATTCAGACAGTGAGCGTGTTTTCTGGCAGATGGAGAACCAGACGCACTTCCCTCATGGTCACCTCGACCTGCCCTCTGTCGCAGGCTTCGACGAGGGCGCCGCCGGGGTGTTGCTGGTGTCGGGTCTCTTGTACTGTCTCAAGCTCGGCTTGGTGTTGCATTTCGTTTACCTAAGCGCTTACTACGCTACTTACATTTCCTTTTTCGGAACCGCCGCGACTGGGCGTACCGATATTATTTTGAAGCGAACCCGGACGTCACGCGTGACGCGACGCGGTCCACCGTCCACGATGAGCGAGCAATCACCCAGAGTCAACGCAGCCCGTCTCCCCAGTTTTGTTGGCCGAACGGTAAGACTGCCCTGTAAACTAATCAACGTGAGCCGCACCTCGTTCCCAATTTCGCGCCTCACTTCCGACACCAGCAACACCCCGGCGGCGCCCTCGTCGAAGCCTGCGACAGAGGGCAGGTCGAGGTGACCATGAGGGAAGTGCGTCTGGTTCTCCATCTGCCAGAAAACACGCTCACTGTCTGAATATCGTCCAGGACGAGCACCTGGAAGGCGCATTCTTCGAGCTAATTGGCGAGGTCGTCGGCGAGTCGAAAATCAAGCTTATGCATCCTCTCAGCTTCAGCTCGGACAAGGGTGTCGGTGCGCTGTACCCTCCTATGACCATTTGCGTTTTCTGACCGGATGACAGACATGGAACTGTTCAACGATGCCATCGAATTGACGTTCCATCCAAAAGTAAAGAAGATCTTTCCCTCCTAAGTGATCGAGCTACATCTTGTATTCTGTACTCGAGAAATAATCATGTCGATGGCCCAGCTCCTCCCCTCGCCACCTTCTTGTCATGCCCCCTCTTTCGATAGTTGGATTTGTGCTTCTTTTTGAACGCCCGTTCCCGAGCAACATCTTCTTTTGTTTCTCCGCCACCTCGTCCTCGTCCCCGTCCCCTACCTTTACCGCCTCCACCACCCCGGTGAACACCGCTAGGTTGATCCCCTGAGCCCCCAGAAACCGGTAAACTTATAGCTCTATTCCCAGAAAACTCGTGCTTTTGCAATATGCGTTCTTCCTTGGGCTGTTTCGTGTACATCCGTATGAGTAGGAACATGTTCATTCGAATCCAACTCACATTTCTCTCCAGCATGATTCTCCAACCTTCGATCTGTTCGTCTGTCCAACCTGGCAAATAAAATTTAGATCCTTCGCCTGAGGGAGACCTTGAAGACCTTACCTGTCTGTTGCTTGAGATCACTCCGTGATTTGCTTCTTCGCGTCTGCGCATCGCGGTCAAAAAGCTTGGGATCGCGGAGGTAAGCCAACTCTAATGTCGTCTCCGGCATGATGGGGTCCACATGGTGTTCTCCACCGACTTCCTCGTCGCCGCTGTCCTCCTCATCACCCAAAACCTTGACGGTACCTGCGCAAGCATTCTCAAGGTCATCGTCCAGATCGATCGCGTCTATTGCTCAACCAGGGGAAATTGTAAGTATATTACCGGTACGTACATGGCAGAAGACCTCCTACCGGTAATCTGGGCCACTCTGGTGTGCATGTGGACAAACCTTGAAGAGACGACGCGATACTCAGTCGATTATGCCTCCGTTCACGAAGAACATTAGTACGTGTATTCCCCGTTGTTCTGCAGCTGTATTGGTCTTGGTACTCGTTTCCACCTACAGAGACACCACCAGGGTTAGTACACTCGATAGAATGATGCAAGCGTTGTTCCGCGGAGCCAAAGACCTGAATGAATGGTACACGTAAGGTACGCGCTTCGTGCCCTCTTTTCCTCCGTGCTTCGAGGTCACATCGTGCAGTAATCCGAGCAACTTCATTTCCAAATGCCCGTTCCTAGTGTTCAAGGGTCTCGTGGACATCTCGATGTCTGAGTAAGGTATCTAACAACGCCCTTCGTAAATTTGCAATCGAGCAACATTCCAGACGTGTGCTGGAACACTTACCCGAGGAGTGCGGATAATTCCCAACACGTCCGCTGATCCGGACCTAATGAAACAAGGTCCAGTGAACTTCTCCGGTTAAACACCTCGATGTCTGAGGATGGTATCTAATAACGCCCTGTAATTGAATAACATTCCAGCTGTCGTGCCTCCCGTCGACCGGAGAATCTCACTGGTTCCTGCTCACGGTCATGTGGCAGAGGCTAGAAAAACACATAAATACCGGGCTGGATGGGCAGATCTCTTCCAGGTCAGTTAACTCTCGCAGTTGTCCACACAAGCCTTCGCACAATCG
>JBBPML010000622.1:0-11224 GCA_038090275.1 Austroboletus novae-zelandiae
GATTTGAAACGACAAGTCCTGTTCTCCTTGGTGTGAGAACATATTGCCATAAAGAGTAGGTTGAGAGTTCGACTCCCTCCTAGGGCAAATAGATCCCAGTGACTAGGATTCGTAACAGTGGTAGCTTATCAAAGTTTTCCTTGTTGAAAATATCCTTGTACTCCCAGTACTCTTGAGGTACTATGTCCTTGAAGGTATGCTCATTCTTCGCTTTGTTTTATTCAATAGCTATGTCTGTCAAGACATTACGAACATATTCCTCTGGTAGCATGACACATCCAAGGTGATCACCTTCTTTCAATGTGTCTTCTTCCATGGATTCGTTGTCTCTTGGGAAGCATTCGGGTCCACACTCGAATTTCACCATTTTCTGAGATCAATTGATGATGGGATTATGTGCCATCAGCCAATCGTGTCCCAGAAAGACCTGTCCCTTGCCTAGGTTCATAATTCCCATGGTGAGAGTTTCTACATGATCTCCTACCATCATCGTGACAGTGGTGAAGTGGGAGATTTTACTGTCAGCATTTAGTGTTCTATCTGCATTGTATACAGGTATAGGTCAGGTGATGCTTTCAAGTGTGAATCCTTCTCTTTGAGTGAATTTGATGTCCATCATAGAGCTGGTGCATCCTGAGTCAATCAGCACTTTAGCTTGGGATAGCTTTAGCATTTGGGGATTTTGTAGGTGAACATCAAGATACATGGAATTTCGACTGTTCCCCTTGATCATCCTCTGATCGTCATGCAGCTCCATCAGAGCTAGTCATCGCTCTTTCTGGTTTAATCTCTGTAGTTCTCAGATGGTCTCCGTGGACACTTCTTTCACTCTTGAGTTGGGTACAAAAACTTCCAACTGTCATAACAGTTGGTTATCTTGTTCGCTATCGAACTTATTATTTAGCCACCTTGAAGGTGACCAAGGTGAAGCTTTACTCTGGTTACTTGATATCCTTTGAGTGTCTCTCTTGATTGCTTGTTCCCCAGACAGAACAGAGGCAGGCGGGTCCAATAGGGACCCTGTAACCTTTTGGCCATCGGCCAAGACACCCGTCAGACCTCTTTCTTCTGAAACTGCAGCCTTAGCCATCAAATTGGAATCTGTGCTTACCTTGCCTTGCCTTCTGCACTGCCACAGTTCCCTCAGCAAGTCTGTGATGGGTTTAAGAGAGAGCCTGTCATTCTCTGTTTGTGTGACTTCAATGCAAGCATCATTGTCTTGGCCTTGTTTGGTTCCCAACTCATTTCTCAATAAATAAAATTGATTTCTCGATAAACTACTGGTACATGAGTTGGTACTAAGAACTGTCTGAGTCAGTGAAGCAGCCTTGTTCACTGACTCACCACAAAACCCACAGTTTCCTTCTCCTTCATCAAGATCTGTACCTGTTTCTCCAGCTCCACAACCCTGGTGGTGTGCGACCATTTCTTGGGGCATCATGCAGCAACATGACCAGCTTCCTTGCAGTAGAAGCACAGTCCCTGTGCACATTCCTTAGCCCTGTCGAGATCCATCAGGCGGCCAGACCTGCTGAAGGTCATGCCTGTGGCATCCTTTTTGTCAGTCACTGCCGGAGTTGTGGCAGGCTTCTGTGGCATAGAAGCTGCTGTGGGTGGGGGATTGAATGTTGAATGAAAAGTGATCACATGTTCGTGTGAACCTTATCACATGACATTGGACACATGTGACTTGATCACATGGATGATCACATGCTTTTTAAGACACAGAATGAGTCTGGACACAGTCTAGAGTCGTTTAATCAAGATAGAGATCTAAGATTGGTCTAGAATCATCTTATCTCTTATCTATGATGACATAAGAGTCTGAAACACTCCAGAACACTCTTATCTTGTTATCTGTTATCTTGTGTCATCACAAATGACAGATAATCCTATCAACCAATAGGATATGATCCACTTATCATGGATTACTCATGATGACTGCGGATGACTCAGTCTAAATGACTCATATCTGACTCATGCTGACTGATGGCTATTAATCCCACCAATAGCCTTTATCTCTCTTATCTAGTGTACGCATCACCACTCTAGATTAGGAAATATGTACATGGTTTGTGCGCATATCCTGTACATATATAAACCCCAGACTACTAAAGGATAGATCTCCAGAGTCAGCAATATAGTCTTCACTCAGACTACTCCTACTCTACTACCTTCAAAGCTCACTCAGTAACCTCAGAGACAAAGGGTGAGTATTTCCCTCACTCAGTTCTTGCATCTTCCTCACTGTGGACTCTGCTCCTGGGTTAGCCTAGGAGGTAGAATCGACACTGCTTTCTTCATTGAAATGGTGACTCAGGTCACATTCCTTCTGTGCCATGATGACGGTCTCCGCTTGGACCAGAGCCTTGAACCATTGATTGATAGTGCCCATCATAAGCAGCATCGGTTGATGATCCTTGGCTCTTGTTACCAGCTCTTGGTGTGCACTGGTGCAGATGATGTCGATTACAAATTCCTTGTGATCCTTGAGGGTGTAGCCAGTGTCAGCGGCCAGCTGTTCCATGCAGACAAAGAAGTCTTCAATGGACTCCTTCCCTTGACGAAGCTTCTGTAGCTTCCTGTGCGCAAGGTGCTTCTCGAGATGTGGTCGGAATTGCTCATCAAGCCATGCTTCAAATAATACCCATGAGGCAGTGGGGCGCCCCATGAATTCCTTGAGGTATCGGGTTGCCACTCATCTGGCCAGGTTGTTGCCTTTCATGTATGATAGAGCGCACATGTCCTTGTCCTTGTCTGACATGATGTTGGGATTGTTTTCAACATAAAGCTTGACTCCAAAGAGCCAAGCCTCATATTGAGCCTTGTTCCCATCGTATTCGGACAGCTTGTTTACAAATGTCTTCTTGGGAAGATGGATGGGTGGGGTGGGGATGGGTGTCCAGACCGGAGAGTACTGCTCAGGGATGGAGGGGTGTGGAGTGGCGATCTGGGGCCCAGATCTAGGGGAGGGGATTTGGGGCAGAGGGCGTGAGGTTGAGTAACCCCATGCCATTGGTGTGTGTGTGACAGTAGGGAGGGAGGGGACAGAAGGGGCCTCGTCGACCACCATGGCTGACTGGGTGTTGGCATCGAGTCTTGCCACCAGGTCTCAGTGGTCTGAGCAGAGTAGGGCAGTGTCATGAGCGAACCATTCTTGCTGTGCCATGAGTTGTTGGAACATGGCAGCCATCTGCCGGTTGTTGTCTTGTACTCCATCCAGGGTTGCCTGTAGGTGGGCAAGGTGGTTATTGCTGACGATGATGGAAGTGTTGATGAGAGGTGTCTTGTCGACAGGTTGGATGGTGGGGGCTCGTGATGGCGGGAGTGGGCATTGATAGGGATGGGTTTTGGGTACTCGAGACGGCACTCGAGAACTGGTGAAGTTGGGGTCAGTGATGGCAGAAGACATATGATGATAGATGGGGAAGATGAGAGTTCACGACTTTCGTCGGGCAAGTTGAAAATGATAGAGGGATGGGGGAGAGAAGATGCGGGAGGGAATGATGAGGAACCTGCAAACATGTACGAGCGCTGAAGATATCTCGACAGCGAGCAACACAAGTCGGTGGTAGAGTGAGTTTCATCTAATGTCATGACTATCCAAATCCCAAAGACTCAGACACGACGGAATGAGCTAGAAGACTGAGAAACAACATATCATTGAGCAAATGTAGACGACATGGAGTTATGCTACGCACCTGAGAAACGACAAGACAAAACTGGAGTTTCATCTCACACTCTCAGGCTTATATATGTGATAGAGTCCGAAATAGTCCGATTCGTCTGATATAAACCGAGATGTCTCGAACGTGATAGAAATGTACCAAAAAGTAAAGAATTTTCTAGCACAACACTGCCTTCATTTGGATGCTTCTGGAAACTCGAAAGGGTGAGTACATGCATGCCTATGAGTCACATACCTCCAGATCATAATTACCGGCGATTTTTGAAGTCTGCAATGACTCTTGCTTCTTGGAGAAACAATCTATTAGCGTCTGACTCCGTAGCATGTACTCACATTCTTATCTGTCCCAGCAGGAAGACGAATCTTGATCTTGAGCGGTGACCACGTGACAAGAGCAGTATCATGCTCCTTCGATGGCGGGTTGTCGTTGCTCATCATGGTGTAGAACGGGTTCGTGTTATTGATCGCTGTCGACTCGTCTGTGTAACGCGGCGCGCGCGCATTTCCTTTTTGGGGTGCTCGCGAGGCGCGGCGGAAAAAAAACGTGATTTGCCATTGGTTTTGGAATTTGCTGTAAAGATATTCTAGGTAAACTGAGTCCTCAGTCAGTTGGTGGCTTTTTTGTTACAAGGACGACCGGTCTACGCGTGTTTCTCAAGAAGACACATAATTAAACCAAAACCTTCACAAAAGCATTGATCCAGCGATCATGTAAGTAAATGACATGGTAACTGGTGTTTAGTTCTCCCACTGGCACAGAAACGCACCTACGAATTTGGTTGTGACTGAACGAATGACGATCGGAATTAGTAATCTGGTCGTCTCATCGAGTGAAAGCTAATCCAAGGTAAATACTTATGATTGGGTAGTTATCAGTCGAGGTGAATTCTGTCGCAAACGATCCTACAGCCAGTCTTTACTTCACACTTACTACATCACTGAAAAACGACAGTCCGCAGTAGTAATCTAGGAAAGTGGTACCCACAGCCGGATTGTAGAGTCATCCGAGCAAGACGCAAACATGCGTTTGTTCCGTGGATTCCATGCGACTGAATTGACAGTACCTGCTCCATGCCCTGAGAGGGCCCCAAGGAGCGCGCCGTTATCCCGACGCCAGACGTAAACGTGACGGTCTGAATAAGTGGATAAGCAAAGGATTAAAATTGGAGCATTGAAACTAACCTTCACTCCCACTGACCACGAAGTTACCATTGATACCTCCAAAGCAGCTTCGGATGATGTGATGCCTTTGTTGTTGCCCTGTAAACTTGCGTGCAAGTCGACCTTCTTTCAAGTCCCAAAGATGGACTTCCTATTCCATACCTCATTAGTAATGCAGATAGGATCAGCCCTAACTGCTTCTTACATCTTGCGCATGGTTGGTTAGGACGAATCGAGAGTCCTCAGAGATTTTTACGCTGGTAGGGTCGCCATCTGTGGGAAGTGATCTAGATAAGACCTCGGTCAACCTGAACATGGCTAAAGCACGATGCTCACAGTTCAATGGCCCTACTTTTTAGGTCGTATATGATAATTCGATTTTCCGGCTGTCCAACCACATTCGCCGTAACGCTGTTCTCATTGCCTGTCAAGGACGGTGTTGATGCCCGGCTGACACCCGGGCTTGCATATTCCGTTGTAGGCTGTACTGTGTTGTAATCCATCCCAACGGCGACAAGGCGTGTCAAGTCTGGTGTGATAGCCATATCGGTAACACGAACGGGTACACTGTCCCAATCGTCTTGAAGCTTCCCAGCCATGTCCTGGAAGTGAGGGGAATGACGTACTCAGGGGCGTCGAGAAGAAACATAATGCACTTACCCAAGAAAATATTTTACGATCTAGTCCTGCCGACATGAAGCCCGTACCGTCTGGTAGCCACACAAATGCAGACACGGTTTCCGAATGACAGTCAAGAGTGTGCAGACACTTTCCAGTCTAACAACAGTTGGTATGACCACTTCCGACACGATAAGAGAAAAAGATCATTACCTTGGTATCCCAAAGAAATATAAGTTGGTCTGCAGAGGTAGCCAGAATGGAGTCGTCAAGTGACCATGCCAATGCGCTGACCGGAAATGGATGCTCCCGAAGGGTAAACTCCACTACACATTCACAAGCAGAAGGCTCACTATTCAGCTGTATCCATAGTGTTAGTATTTGATGCTCTGGAAGAATGAAGCACTTGCTCTCATACGCCAAATTATAGCTGTTTTGTCTTTGCTTGCGCTAGCCAAGCGTGAGCCGTCATGATTCCAGGCTACATTCCACACCTCATCAGAGTGGACATCTAGAACGGTAGTCGTTATGCAAGGAAATCCCTCTCGGCCACGATACTGGTCAAAAAGTTGCGAAGAAGTGGTGGTGTTCATTGAGTTTGTCCCAGAAGTTCCCTGAGATAGTGCTATGGAAGGAAGGGGGATTGCTTCCGGGCTGCGAGAAGCACATCTTCAAGACACCTAGGACACTCAGCTCCGCTGATCATGATGAATGCCGCGCAAGTCCTCGGGGTCCTTCACACATTATGAAACTATAAGACAAGATAAGAAGTGTGGACATTCGACCAGAGCACGATTTACTACGCACCTCGATGACTTGTGTGGTGTTGTGTTAGCAAAAGTACGAAGTAACGCGAAACTCAATTCGATGAGCAAGAACTCCAGGTCAGCCATCTTTTTCGCGCCCCCCAAGAACTCAGGCTATGTCCCGATAAGACTAACCTAATACGTTTGGACTCTGATTAAAAAATATTCACGGCATTGACTAGTACAATATTATCACTCACGGATGAGTCCGATGCCTTCGAATCTGCCGCAGTGCAGAGCGGGATTCCAGGTCGCTGGGCCCCAATTTGAAGCTGCCATGCTTCGGGCGACGAAGAAGACTTCGTGGTCAACCAGTGTTGACAGAATCAAAAGTTACGTATCTATAGCCCGAGGAATTTACCGTGGCGGTGCTGTAAACGCGTATATCGGCAAATGCCGAGTGTCGGGCCGCGGCGGTGCGCCTGCTGTGCAACGCAAGCGAGCGGGCGTGCACGTTGCCGTGGCCTGCGATGGCTCACGCACACGCTCGTGCTTGACGACGACGTGTCAATGTCGTGATTGAGCGAGCGGGCCTTAGGGCTCGCGAGCAGAGGAAAAAAATTTCACAAAATCAATGTGAAAATGATTGATTTCCTTCACTAGTAAATCACTACTACACAACGATCGACATGAAAGGAAAGAAAAGAAAGTGTTGCTAAAATGTACAGTACGGGATTTCTGCATGCGTAACGTCGAGAGTGGTGTGCGAGGCTTCGTCGAGGTCGGGAGGGGACGACATGGAATTGAATCAATGCTGAACGACCAATCAGCGTTCAGCTTTTGAGAAATTTACTGCAGGATTTACGCCGCGCAGCGCGTAAAATTTGGTAAATTTTTCGGGTGGCGTCACTTTACGCACTTAGCCCTGCCAAATGGGCACTTTACACCACTTTACACGCTCTGTTGCGCTTTGCGGCCGATTGAATCAATGTAACTACCTATTTCGCCCGCTCAAAAGTACCTCCCGAGCATTCTCCTGCCTGCCCTAGATTTTTATTTTTATTTTGCAACGCACAGTGAGGAGAAGGCCGTCCTGTCGCCACATACGCCTGCCCACTCGACTTCGCCGCGCCTGGCGCGCGCGTCACGCGTGACGTGACACAATCGCCTTATTCGGTAATTCGCCTGCACCGCCACGCATAAATTTCTCGAGCTAAGTAATCATATATTTCAACCGTTAGTTACTGGTCAAACAGCTTTAAGGTCGTAATAACATTAACCCCTGACAGTATGCTGCATTCCCGAATTGCATCCACTCAGAGTCGCAGTCAGGACTGCCAATCAGTGAAAGAGCCCGAGTGTTTGACGCGTAATACAGCCTATGATATATATATGCCTTCTGGCACCATTGAAACGGATGGGCTTACCAGCCATTGAGGGTAACACGTACCTCAAATTATAGCAAAGGATGATATCTCGATTCTCGAATAGACACGGTAGCTAAGCCAATGATCCGGACCCGGGATGACTCGTGGATGACCTTTCATTGTGATCGAGTCTATCATACATTTTCTCGACACGAGAAATGATTCAGAAAATGGGATATGGCGGAGGGCGCGCCTGCAGAAAGAAACGGAGTTCCTACCTGATAATTTGCCTCGGGCTTACATTCAACCCTAAGTAAGTGAACAATAACGAAACTAGTCCTCGCTAAGAAGTTGGGAGCCACGATCTCTGATAGTACCATATTCTTCATTGATGTGTCACAACCGATGGGGTCCTACAGCATTTTGTAAAAATCAGGAAAGCAACCATATCTGCCACAGGCCCGAGCGGGGTGTTAGCACCGCTCAGCGTGGAGCTGGTCGAGTCGTGCATGACCATTTCGCTGTTTTTGTCGGCACTATCGATTATGAACGGAAAACCTTGACCTTTTTCAACGTACACTGGGAGGGATACCGGGCGTAAGTTTGGGACGAGAAGACTGCGTGTATCGGACCTGGGGAACACATCTGATTTGTGTTTAAACCTGACTATCCTTCGCCAGTCGATGATCAATTATGTCGGCGACTCGACGCGCATCGTGAGGGGATAGGCCAGACGACTTGGTAATATTAAGGAGCGAGACAAGGACCGCTGTATATTTCATTATATCAGGATCGGTATCAAGTCCGTTCCAAGTTTTTCCTGGACGTAGATACATATGTGTGCGCGTCTTGCCTATGTATCCATTACGCTTTGTCCTCGCTCTCGCGTTCTGGGAATATAATTATTTCCTACAGTCAGTTCAAAAGCGAATGGCCAGCAGGCACATGCGGCTGACCGACGCCAGTGATCGACTGCAAGGGCCAGTCAGCCGCCCCACCCGACCTCCATTTATAATCACAAACCCATGCCCACGTCCTCACGAGGGTCGAACATTCCATCCCCACACTTCAGCAGGTCGCCTCTCCAGTCCCGAGCCATGCCGACCGATGACACGCCCACCGCCAACAGGCTAGCAACCCCACGGCGCACCCCGTCCATGTGTTCTCTCGCAGGCCTCTTTCGGACACCAACGACTGTTAGCCGCCTTAACAAGCGCACCCGCGCCCGTACACCGTCCATCTCCTCTTCCGCTGCGCTGATGTCCAGTTCGCCGGCACCCCTACCCCCAGTGGTCCTTCAGACGTACTCGGTTTCGACGGACAGCATCGTACTCACCGCCCTGTCTTCTGTCCCATTTTGCTGCCACGAGGATCTCTTGACCATGTCCCGCGCGCAGCTCGAAGGCGTCGTACGTGCGCTCAATGTCCGGCTACCTAGCCGGATGTGCATCGGCCCCGAACACGAGGTCGATTTTTGGCACGACGATAACCACCGCAAAAAGGGTGAGGGTGGGCACAGCGACGACGAAGAGGACGACGGACTGTCGCGCATGAGCGAGGCGGAGATGCGGAAGCGCATCGAAGAACTGGTCGGCATCAGGGCCGTTGTGGGCAAGAACCGGGTCTCGAGGTCGGGTTTGGGCTTGAACAAGCGGGCGGGCGTTCCGCCGGCACCCAAGGCGGTGCGTACGCGGGATGCGACGTGGAGACTGTATGAGAAGGACCCGTGGGAGATGGAGGTGGAAGTAGTCGATGACCAGGGCAACGACATGAGCGTCATGATCGAGAATGCGCACATGGGATCCAGTCCTCTCGCGGGCCGAACCAAAGCGGGCATGCGCGGACGAAACGGCGTTCTGTCTCGCCTCGCTATCCTGCGAGAAGAGAATGAAGGAGGCGATTCAAGAGAGGACGACGTAGAGGACGACGAGACACGACCATCCAAACGACTTCGGGTGGCCTTTGGGTGTGTCACTCAGCATTTAGAGGAAATGCCACAGGCTGCGCAGGAGATCAGGGACTCTCGTCTTATAGAGAACATGGATCTCTCCGGCTCGCCTTTGTTCGCTAGGGATGACGGACCATCGCCGGATAACTCTTCGTCCAACGAAACGGAACTCGCGACTGCAACAAGGACAAACTGTGGTGAGAAGTCCGTTAAGGGAGATGCGCAGGCAGTCCTACGGCGGAGAAGAAGCGCTCGCATCCAGGAAATTGCATTGAAACGAGCGTTGTCGGTTGGTTCGGCCAACAAGGCTAGCTTGAGTGCAAAGAACTTGAAGTCATCCATCTTGCGCTCAAAGACCTTTTATTCTCGAGGGTCCTTCCCGACTATGGCAAATAAATCCGCTTCGAAGATTCCTAGCACGCCCCAAGAGCTCACCATTCGCCTACCATTTGCGTCGATGCCATCCGTGAAATCGGAGTTGCCGGCTTGGACGGCACCACGAATCCTTCGTTCGCGTTCTCAGCGACTCCAGAGATCGAGTCAGGCAACAAAGACAGAAGCGCAGTTGGGCCGATCACGATCGGAGAAGCATCCACGTGCCGCAGACCTTGGCTTTGTGACGATAGAACGACCACGGTATCGCTTTTCCCGACACAAGTCACAAGGAACCGATATCGCGAAAGTCGAAGAAGATGAGTATTCTGTAATGTCGGCCCAACCCCATGAAACCCAGGTGGATAGCAAACTTGAACGTGCGAATGGAAAGGTCGACGAGGAAGAGAACGAGGACCCCAATATCGCTTCAAGGGATTCGGAAATCAATGAACCTGACACGCTTCCGTCGGCGGTCGGCAGTTTTCCCATCCCGCGTTCCAGGGCACCTTCTACGAGCACCGTCGGTTCCTCTCGGGAAAGTGGCAGCGACGCGCCGTTGGAGAAAGAGAGCAAGGCGCCAATGGCTGTCGCAGCAATCGACGGAGCCGCGAAACATGTTTGGGAAGCACTGGAGAGAATGGCCGTGGACGGGTTGTAGTGATGGGCGTACGTTGATAGGAGGCTGGTGGTCCGAGTCGCGTTTTCTGGTTTCAGTTTGGATATGTTTGTTTGCTATGAGAGTAGTGTCATATGTGGAGTGTTGTCTTTCTATCTTGGAGCAAACCACTCGCACTTTGTATGTACATATGTACGTTGCACCCCCGGGCCGAGAACGATAGTTTGACGGATGAGTCCTATAATCCGATTCATAGCCATCATCTGACTGACAGCTGCTTTCTTGTACTCAACTGTAAGCACAAACAGCTCCAGGTGCGTGGGGTCAGCACCGAGTCCAGTCACCATTTAGTCATTTCAATCAAAAGGTGACAAGGTCGTACCGTTAATTGGTCAACCTCGTCTTTGCGATCAGCGTCGGGCTTCGATGTGGTTGATTTTCTGTCTTTGGCCGCGCTGCGTATTACAAGGGAAACAGCACAACATACCCCTATCGAAAGAAACAACCTCTAGGGACCGATATGAACGTACACGATCCGCTGATCAAACGGAACCTTGCACCCACGTACAAAAAGACTCTGTCAGGACTATCCAAATCCCAAAGACTCAGACACGACGGAATGAGCTAGAAGACTGAGAAACGACATATCATTGAGTAAATGTAGACGACATGGAGTTATACTACGCACCTGAGAAACGACAAGAC
>JBBPML010000623.1:0-11216 GCA_038090275.1 Austroboletus novae-zelandiae
GCAGACCAATTGCTAGGTTATTCAACGAATATGCACGGTGAGGGTACCCCTGTGGACGAAGGGCCAGCGAGCCCCGGCAAAAGGAAATACTTTCATCCAAGTCCTCCATGGCACCAAGCTTCTCATACCGCGTTATGAGATAACTTCCAAGATTAATCAATAATATTGACCGCTCCTGGTGCCCCGGCGGACACACTACTAGTGTCTCTCGCCCCAAGGAAATAGCTTCATCCAGATCATCTGTTGCCCCAAGTTGATCATACCGAGTGGAAAGACCATACGCAAGATTGCCCAAAGATATATAGCGACCAGGATGCCCCGTTGGACGAAGCTGCAAGGCAGCCCGATCGAGAAGGATCCGCTCTTCAATGTCCCTCATATCACCGAACTGTTCGTACCGATCCGAGAGACAAATTGAAACTCGTGTCAGAGAGTGAGCTCGCAGGGGGTGGTCAGGTGAGCCAAGTTCCACAGCTTTACGGGAAAGGGCGATCGCCTCGTCGATGACATGGCACCCGCCCTCCTGCTCAAACTGGCCGCAAAGGGATTCCGCCCGAGAAAGCAACCGGTTGACTGACAGACACATCATTCACTGCTCTCCATGCCGACAAAAAAAAGCGACGAGCACTTACTTTCTGAATCCATATGGGCTCACTCGACCACGAGAAAGCGTGCGGCGGATGAGAAGAGTGGTGGGGGACGTGGTAGCAGCAGCGCAAGAGTGCAAGGGCAAAGGGCACGCCAAGAGCGTGGAGTCCTGTTTTAGATACGAGCAGCCTCGTGCCAACTGCGAAGTTGATGGACAAACAGACATATGGAAAGCGTGCGCCCTGCCGGCATCGCAATTGACCGGGCATTCGCAGTCTTCACAACGTCGATGTGTCTAGCGTGATATATTCAATGGTTTTTGTTTAATTCGAAATCAGCGGTTCGTATAATTTGGGTACAGTGATCATCAGTAGAAGAACAACGTACATGTCCGGCACCACCGTTAATAATCGATATTTCGGTGGGGGCGGCGCAATCGTGATTGAATGGAGAAATAGACAACTCAGTGCGGCTCGGCAGGTCGGTCTTCGTGAATGTGACCGTGTTGGAGTTATGTAAAGTAAAACATGAAGCAGACTCCAAATCTGCAAAGATTTTATACCTTCCAACCTCATTCTTTATAAAGGCTACGGAAAGTTAAATCTAATAAACAGATCGATTGACATGAATGGCTACACGGATGTATGAAGTATATGATCAAAAAACACACTCTATACTTAGCTCCGAAGTTATGCTACGGACTTCATCTCTCGACATGTGCAACGCCGGATCCTGATTGAAGAAGACGACGAGTGCGTCGCAGCCGCACGTGCTCGCATTCATGATCACAACAGGACCACGAATGGCAGCTTTCCGGAGGTGCAGGAAGAGTGGTGGTAAAAGGAAATGTGAGAAGCCGGGTAATCTGTGAATGTCCGATACAACCCTCTGCAGTTCCACATTCAAGTGACAGACGTCGTCGTGCTGATTTGCGCCGGGTGATTACAGAATTTTGCGGATGCCTGATGTCAACTGTAAAAACCTATACTCAAGGGTCTTTCCATCCGGTCCAGATTCCAATACTTCGTCGACGGGAGAACGAAGTCAACCTAGTTAAAACTGCAGCTTGATATTCACGGACTTGGTATGATTCACCTGCGAAATTCCTCGTGGGTCATGCGTAAACTGGCGATGTCCTAGTATGGTAACACTGTGCCTTGACAAAGCAACGGTCAGAGGTGTTGAGTCATCACTTCACTATAGCTCTGACAAGTTCAATATCATCCGAGGTCTGTGACCATTCTATAATTCCTATGTCAGCTCACCGGATCCTGATTCGTTGGTCTCATCGGAATAAGTAGGGGCTTTAACGTCAGCGCTTTTACGTCGATGGCTAAGCTTAAGCGACTTATTAGTGTCGTGCGGTCATCGTTGCTTCAAGCACACAAAAAACCATCTTCTCTCTGCTAGCCTATAAAGCGACCTAGACAGTAAGTGACTCCTTCCTATCGTATTATCTCCTCCCCAACCCGACTTTCCCAAACGATGAAGAAACCATTTTACAACTTGGTCGTCGACCAATGGACCTATCTGCCTGCCGTCGAAACCGCAGATCTGACTGGCAAAACCGTCGTCGTCGTCGGCGCCAACACCGGCATCGGCTTCGAAGCCGCCAAACACTTTGCGCGCATGAACCCTGCCAAACTCGTCCTCGCATGTCGTAGCGAAGACAAGGGTAAATCGGCCGTCTCTGGTACGCGACGTCGACCGCTCTCTTTATTTTCGATGCTGACCCTACTTTCAAAAAAAAAAAAAAGACATCCAATCCGCGACAGGTTACGCGTCGTGCGAGACTTGGACGGTCGACCTCGCCGAGTTTTCGTCTGTGACCCGTTTTGCACAGAGGTTCGAACGGGAATGTGATCGATTGGATATACTGGTCATGAACGCGGGCGTTTTGGCTGACGAGTATGAGGAGACTGTCGACGGTTGGGAATTGAGGTGAGGATGATCCGCTTGTCGTCTCAGAGCGTCCTCGCTGGACGCGCGTTCAGTCTTCAAGTGAACCACCTCAGCACGGCACTCGCGTCGTTGCTGCTTATTCCTCGTCTGGTGGACACTGGGAAGAAATTCGGGAGCACGTCCCGCTTGGTCATCGTTTCTAGCGCAGTTCACTACTGGGTAGTGTTGCCCGAGAACGTCAAGCGGTCGCCCCAGCCCGTGGCGAAGCTGAGCGGCCCGAGTTATAGGGATCCCTTGTGGGTTTTCGTCTCGTCTGGAGCTAGGGATGGCTGATGATGAACATTCAGGGTCATGCGCGGTCGGTACCTCGTGACGAAGCGTGAGCATAACTTAGTCTTTCATGCCTTTGGCTGATCTGAAACCACTTCCTAGTCTTGAACGTACTTTTCGTACGCGCGTTACAGGACCGACTGCGATCCACCGCCCCGTTGACCGTGAACGCCGCCAACCCAGGACTGTGCTACTCTCAACTGAAACGGAACATGCGCATGAGCGTCGTCATGTCCATCCGAGAAAAACTGTTGGCACGAACGTCCGAGCAAGGCAGTCGACAACTCGTCTATGCTGCCATTGGCGGACGCGAAGACGACATGAAGGGCGCCTATGTGAACAATGCGGCGGTCGACGAGCCGTCTGATTTCGTGATCAGTCAAGATGGGAAGAAGATGCAGGATGCGCTTTGGGTGCGTTTTTGTTTCTGCGATGTGGCGGTTTCTTAAACGATTGACGTTGATCGTTTAGAGGGAAACGATCGAGATATTGGAGAAGAAGGCTCCTCAGGTGACATTGATTGTAAAAGAGTATCTCGTCTGATTGGTGGAGAAGAGCATATGTTGTCGTATACTTCAGGCTTTATCACATGCTAATTTATTTCGCACGTCGTTTATGGTTGCTCCTGTGCAGAGATATGATTTCCCTGGAGGACTGGCACCAAAGTGTACATTTATTAAGCAGAGCCATAGTTACCGGCATTATGGTGCTCTCAAAGGCCTCTTTTCGCTCTTACACCATGTGTATTCATTAAACGTTGCTCTGACTCAAAGGCACGAAGAGATTTAACTACGTATGCTTTACGCTCCGAGCCATGGTCTCAACAAAGGAGGGGATCGACCTCGACTACGAGGCTCGGTGCGAGGAATCCATCAGATCGAGAGACACTGCCTTTATCACGTTCGCAGCACTAACTCGAATTCAGCCCGGATAAGAGCGTCCCGGTCTCAAATGACCATACTTAGATTATGTACCATAAAACATTCACCTCATCAACTTGATGGATTTCGTTGGTCTGCCATCATTTACCATGATCCGAGTCGTCCCGATGCCCTGAAAACCACCATGATGACGACAAGGAACAGTTTCAAGAGACCGGATGACTGCTTGGCCAATGGTACACTGCGAACGCGTGACGTGAACGATAACGTGGTTGGCGACGGCTGCGGAGATAAGCGGAGAAGCCCCAAACAAGTCAGTGAGTCGATGCAGAGTGGCAAAAATAATATGATCGAGGTTCTGTATGCTATGGTATCATCATCAGTAAAAATACATCTGGACAAAGAGCACATTGTGCCCACTGCCAAGTAAAGGTTGCAAAGTTGCTAAAGGAGACTGAATGCGCAGGGCACCAGGCCCCTGCCTCGTTCAGGTCCTCCTCCCCCGAACTTCTTGTACCGAGTGTACACCCGGTCATGGGCTATTCAAAGGTTTGAACAAACTGATGGCAACGTCGAGGTCGTTCATCGCTCTGCGCTCGGACCAAGATGCGCAAGGTTACTCCGAGAAGACATGCGATCCGGATAGCGTAGTGGGCAAAGACGAATGGCTTGGTGGAGATTATGCATGTCCCCGAGCTCGAGTTGGTCGTATGGTGTATTGAGAGAACGTGCGAGCATGTTCGACGAGGATGAGTGACTGGCGCTTTACTGGGTGAAGCGCACTGAGTGGTCGGGAAAGGGCACCATCGAGGGATTCGGCTGCTTCACATGAGAAGAGAAGAGTGAGCGCCTCATGCTCGACGCCAGTTGTGTCGCTGAAGTCGTTCATGGCCGCGAGTTACATGCACCGAGCGCCGAGACAAAAGAAGCGAACTGGCGGGGGCCAAAGGGCAAGCGCCTTTGGGATCCTCAGTCTGGTTGGACCGATTCCAGATATAACGCGCAAACTGGGTCAAGAAGACCTGTCGCGCGGGCGAGCGTGGAAGGCAGAGTTTGGACGCCTCGTTGTCTCCTCGATATGGCTGCGTTCGACCTCTTTGTCAAACTCGAGAGGGATATACGCAAGTCGTTGGCTGCCGTTGCATTATTTCTGCGGTCTACTCAGATGCAAAATAAAAATTCTGGTCCTTGGAGCCGGTGTAGACAAGAGTGAATGTAACTCGTCTGGTACTGACAAACACAAACACATTATCTCTGCTCTTCTCGTGAAGGAAGTGAAGGTACCTTGTGGATTTGTGCGACCACCGCATGTCTCCCTCTGAATCAACTTCAAAGCAAGCAATTTCGCCCAGGATGAAGATCGTTTACCTACCCGGGTCGTCAGTCCTGTTCTCTGCACCAACAGGAGACGAGGCTACTGTAGAACCATGCGGCACGGGCGTGTCGTTGTAGCGCCGCACCGCGTGGATTCATCGTTGAGCGTCGAATATGCCAGTGGTTATGCGAAGGAGACAGGCGTGGGCTGATTAGCGTCCAGTGCACTATAGTGGGCGTAGACTGATCATCGGCGTCCGTGGATAAGGCCTTAAGGTCTCACGCTACCACAATATTGCTCTGTCTTTTGTTGATCTTCAGGCTCACACGCCCGCAGTGCTCAAGTTCTAATTTTTGCCCATAGGATCGGTCTGCTCGTCCGGATGCCTTTCAGGCCTCAGGTAGGGGCATGAGGGGGAACATGAGCACAACCGTTGATACTATCAATCATTGCCTCTATAGTGCTAATTAACATAAAAATATAACCGAGAATCGAGGCCGTCTGGCAGTTTCTAGCGTTGGTCGAGAGAAGTGTAACACCATCATCCATCACCTTGCCAATTTGATCCCCGTGTCAGGAACCAACACCACGGTTTGGAGATATGCACCAACACATAGATGGCAAGGTTGCGGCGGTTTTGTGATAAGTACGAGGGAACAGCCGGTTCTAGGTGGTTAATGAATCAAATACATGTCATAACTACACAGCGCTCTCTTAGACCTCGTTTATAGTACGTCTCGATCGATACTCATTATTATCATCACTGATGCGGCCATTCCGATCTCTATTTCATGATAAAGTCACCCGTATATTTGCGTACGTCAAGAGACATGATCGTTCTGGGTCAAGGTCGTATTTGGTACAGCAAAACCCTGCAGAAGACGTGATGCAACGAACGTTGACCGATGACCGCTACCTATTGGACAGTGCTTGGTGACGTACTTCACCGAATTTGCTATCTCTTGTTGAAAATCAGATGGGGTGGTGTTCCGCTCACCGCCTCAGTAGTACGTCTTGAGATGCCTCACGTGACGTATTGACCATCGCATTATGCATCACGCATGATCGTATCCACATGGCCTCTGAGACAGCCGGTATGGTCTTTCCCAAACGAAGAAGGGCCTTCGAGTGGCGTTTGGCGGTTCTTACGTGTACATACGCACAAGATCTAAGTCAGAGAACAAGTAAGGTTCGCTTGTTGGAGATGCGGTGACCCATATCAGGGCAGTCCAGCCTCCGAACGTCTAGTTGGGGATCAGAGAGTCGGACGGAGCCGTTCCGCGCGACTCCGGGGTGGATACGAACGTGTGGTCTAATCGGGCGCGTTTCCTAATCGACCGCCGTCCGCCAAATTTTTATGTGTGCATGATGAAACGATCTCCGCTCAGTGGCGATAAAAGACATGTCCTCCTTTCCTCTCGACCACGACCACGACCATGTCCCACACCATCCGCAACCACCGCGTCATCATCGCCTCCCTCTTCCTCCCCACCACCGCCGTCCTTGGCGAGTCTAACCCTCCGACACCCAGCATCCACGCCCAGGACCCGGAACCACGCCCGAATGCCTCTCTGCTTCACCAGCCCTCCAGGTCGGCGGGCAACCCCCCCTTGAAGAGTATCGTCGAGGATCTCAAGGTAGCCCCTGATTAAACTTCCGCTCGCTTCCCGGCTCAAGCATTTGTTAGTCTCGTGCCTCGACCCCCCTTACCACGCCCCCCAACGAAGCTACAAATAACCCCTTCTCCAAATTTGCCAGTATCGCCAGTCCAAGGCTCAATGCCTCTGCCAACGGAGCAAGTCCTGACACGCATGACTCTCTATTGCCCCTGCCAGTACCCAGTCTCGACCGTTCTTTTACGTTTTCTTCGCGCCCACGCAAGTTCCAGACCACGCATAACGACGTGCAACATACCGCTCGCCTTCAACGAAAACAGTCTCGTTCCTCTTCCCGACGTCCTGGAGACAGCTATCCCTCTCCCAAAAGCGAAGGCTACATTCCATGGCATACCGCTCCAAATTCACATTGCAATGGTGGTCTGAAGAACGCAGTTGACAGCGTCAAGGACAGACTGACCCAAAAACTATGGGTCGGTACTCTCGGTAACAGCACGGATGCTTTCGGGCCGGATCTACGCGACAGTATCGATGGCAGAATGCGTGAATTGTGCAGCAGCGTCCCTGTTTGGATTCCAGATTCAGAGTTTGAAAGCTGCTATGACGAATTCTGTCACCAGGTTCGTTGTCCCTAACCGTATCGATCACAAGACCTCATTCTTTTGTCATTCAGGTCCTCTGGCCATGCTTACACTATGCAGTTCCGGATGCGCCCAAGACAAAACTCTTTTACGAGAGCGCGTCGTTCAAACAATACATGTCGGTCAACAAACGATTTGCGGAAGTCATCATTGCAAACTACCGCGAAGGCGACATTAGTCGGTTTTCGTTCTTATTCTGTCTTGCAGTCTTAACCAGTTTCGTAGTATGGGTAAATGACTACCATCTTATGCTCCTCCCGGCACTTCTCCGTGCAAATCCCAAATTCGCGAACGCCCCCATCGGCTTTTTCCTTCATGTCGCCTTCCCTTCGTCCGAAATCTTTCGCTGTCTCTCCGTCCGTGAATCGCTTCTACGCGGCATGCTTGCAGCCGATCTTGTTGGCTTCCAAACGGCGAGCTATGCAAGACATTTCAGACAAACGGTCAGTCGCATTCTCGCACTCGAGGCCCTCCCAAAGGGTATTCAGGTCGAGGGGACTGGTACCGGCATAAACAAGCGGCGTTTCGTAGACGTCGGGGTATTCCCAATGGGTCTCGACATCAACTCACTGCGGGAGAAGAAGTGGGTCTATTATACTTCTGGGACGGACCCATGTGGGGCCGTGGACGCTAACGTGATGGAATAGACGTGAACCCGACGTTCAATATTGGGTTCATCTTCTGAGACAGCGTTATGCTGGTATGAAGATGATCGTCGGTCGGGATAAGCTCGATGAAATCCAGGCAGGTGTTGTCGTCTTACATTCACTATGAATTCTCATCCATGATGAATCCAGGGCGTCCGACACAAGATCGAAGCATTCGAACGCTTCCTCAAAAAGTACCCCGAGTTCCAGGGAAAGGTGATATTTTCGTTTGTGGAACTCAATAGATTTCTTACACTTTTGTGGTTCACAGGTCGTCCTGATCCAAGTGGCATTGCAAACGACCCAATCGAATGAGCTCGCGGGTGGCGTTTCGGATGCAGTCGCTCGTGTCAATGCTGCGTTTTCGACGCTGACCTACCAGCCCATCGTTTTCCTACACACTCAAGAAGTTACATTCAGCCAATACCTCGCGTTGTTGACCGTCGCAGATGCGTTCTTGGTCACCAGTTTGCGTGAGGGGATGGCACTGCGGACGCACGAGTTTGTGGAATGCCAGGAAGAAAGGCATAGGCCACTCATTCTGAGCGAGGTACGTAGCAGTACATCATTCGAGCGGATAGTAACGAGGTGCTGATTGGGAAATTTATGACAGTTTACGGGATCATATAGTTACTCTGGCTTCCGTTCTTGCATAGCCGTGAATCCGTACGATACGCGCGGGACTGCTAATGCGATCCACCAGGTGAGAGTACCGATGTCGTGTGTATAATGATTGAGAATCTGACACCGTTGTCAGGCACTGACAATGAATGATGAAGAGGCATTCTCGCGCTGGAAAGATTTGCATAACCACGTTGTCACTCAGAGTGGTCAAGCGTTTGTCACATCGTTCCTCACTCGTTGTCTTCGCGCCAACACAGAGCACACCGCCCAAACGGATCTCTCTCTCGTCCCAGCAGTCGACGTGGCGCGTTTGCTCCCCCGATACAAGCACTCGTTGAAACGACTGTTATTACTCGACTTTGAGGGCGCCATGTGGATCCGCGACATGTCTCGTGCCGGGCTCCTCGCACCGTTTGAGCCTGAAGAATGTGTCACCACGTTACTCAATCGCTTTTCCGAGGACCAAAGGAATGAGGTCTGGCTGTTGAGTGGACTACCGGTAAAGGGTGTGCTGGATAAGATCGCTGCGGCCGTTCCAGGAGTGGGTATCGTTGCCGAAAATGGGTGCTTCATCAAGACGAGGGAGACGAAGAAGGCAGCGGCGACGTGGATTGATATGGTAGCCAATCTGAACTTCACTTGGAAGGGGCCGTGTGTGGAGATACTCAATTACGTACGTGCGACATACTCTGACTGGTTTTATTGGACTGACTCAGTTTTCAGTTTACGGAACGTACACCTGGATCCTTTGTCGAGGAGCGCGAGGCATCAATTGTGTGGCGTTTCTGGACTGGCGCTACAGATGATTGCTCTGATCGTCAATGGGCACGTCGTCAAGCAGCCGAGGCTCAAAATCATATTTTTGACAGTCTCGGGGAGCGATATGGCCTGCGTATCATCCCTGGGGCTAACTCGTTCCTTGTACTGCCCAATAATATCTCCCGGTCTACTGCAGTGGGCGCAATCTTGCATCCAGGCGGTCCGGCGCAGTCACCTCGGAGCGGTCTCGCGGGAACGATGTCGGGCTCGACCTCTGTGTTTGTATCAGGAATGCTCAACGGTGTTGGCGAATGGGGTGGCGGCGAGGATGTCGTACATGGTCACGACGAAGCAGTTGCAGTGTTCGCGCTGAGTGGGGACGAGAAACTGTTGCGGCGTCTTAACGAGCTCGATCATGCGGAGACGATTTCGACGAGCCGGAAGGGTACGGACGCGAAGTGGAAGCTGGATCCCAAGGACGTGGTTGACGTGTTGAGTGAGTTTTCGGGTGTATGATTCGGTGGGTGTGTTCCTTGTACAGAACGAGAATTCTTTTTGCGATGTTGGACTCTGTATCTTTTTATCTGGTGTGTTGTGACGATTGTTTAGACAAGTATAGAGTGTGTTTTTTGATCAAATACTTCGTACGTCCGTGTGGCCATTCATGTCAATCGATCTGTTTATTAGATTTATATTTCCGTAGCCTTTATAAAGAACGATAAGTTGAAGGTGTACGATCTTCTTCGCTGATTTGCAGCTCTGCTTCATGATGATTACTTGCGAAATCTCCAACGTTGCGTCACGTTCACGATTCGCACTGATTTGTCTATTTCTGCATCCAACCACGGCGAAGGTGGAAACTTTAGTAGTACAAATAGTATGTGCCGCCTTCAACGAAGTGTCGATCATTCATGGTGGTGCAGAACATATACTAGTACGTTGTTCTTCTACTCGACGTCCAAGATGATATATGTACGAACGGCTGATTTCGGATTAAGTAAATAAAAACCATTGAATATATCACGCTAGTCAGATCGACTGCAAATGCCCGGTCAATGATTGTGATGCCGGCAGGGCGCACGCTTTCCATGTGTCTGTTTGTCCATCGACTTCGCAGGTGGCAGTGACGAGGCCGCTCGTATCTTTAACAGGACTCGACGCTCTTGGCGTGCCCTCTGCCCTTCAAGCACTCTTGCGCCGCTGCTACCACGTCCCCCAGCGCTCTTCTCATTCGCCGCACCCTTTCTCGTTGGCCAAGCGAGCTCATATGGATTCAGAATGTAAGTGCTCGTCGCTTTTTTTCGTCGGGATGGAGAGCAGTGGAATGATGTGTCTGTCAGTTGTCCAGTTGCTTTTTCGGGCGGAATCCCTTGGCGACCAGTTTGAGCAGGAGGGCGGGCGTCATGTCATCGACGAAGCTATCACCCTTGCTCGTAAGGCTCTGGAACTTTGCTTACTCGACCACCCCCTGCGAGCGGACTCTCTGACATGGCTTTCAATTTGTCTCTCGAATCGGTACACACAGTTCGGTGATATGAGGGACACTGAAGAGCGGATCCTTCTCGATCGGGCTGCCTTGCAGCTTCGTCCAACGGGGCACCCTGATCTCTATATATCTTTGGGCAATCTTGCGAACGGTCTTTCCGCTCGGTATGAGCAACTTGGGGCAACTGATGATCTGGATGAAGCTATTTTCCTGGAGCGAGAGTCACTAATGCTTTGTCCGCCGGGGCACCAGGGCCGGTCAACATCGTTGAGTAATCTTGGTAATCGTCTCAGAATGCGGTATGAGAAGCTTGGTGCCATGGAGGACTTGGATGCAAGTATTTCCTTTTGCCGGGGCTCGCTGGCCCTTCGTCCACAGGGGTACCCTCACCGTGCATATTCGTTGAATAACCTAGCAATTGGTCTGG
>JBBPML010000624.1:0-11187 GCA_038090275.1 Austroboletus novae-zelandiae
AAGAGGTGGATGTGCCATAGGTCAGACAAGCATAGGTCGAGTCTAGACATAGGACATGAGGTATGTGGTCATAGATAGAATGATAAGGGAGATAAGGGACTAGGCCCTTTGCATGTGACGGGGTCTAGACTGCTTTGTAAGCAGGAGTGTGACAAGCCATTGCAAGTCAAGTCCACCTTGGTGTGGGAATAAGATACTATAAGCATCTGGTCAAGGGTTCGAACCAGTGTTAAGGAGAAATAAAAGAATGAAAATATACAATCGTAACAGAACCAGTTTTTGTCAACCAAAGAATGAAAATATACAATCGTAACACTAATCAGCAATCTGAGCTGTTCCCACTGCTTCTTCAGCATGGTGATGACTTCAGATCCAGAATCCAGGATACATGTCAATATCCAATCAGTTCTGGCAACCTTAGCTTCAAGAGCCTGAAGCAGAAGATGGTGATGTGCTATGACCAGACTGTCCTTGCTGCAGAGTACTTTGTCTCGGTACTCATCATTGATAGACTTGGGATCATGACTCAACAGCTTGTTTACCTGCACAGTGTTTGCCAACATGACCCATGTCATGGTAGTCAGCTCGTGGAATTGCTTCTGGAACTTGGATGTGACTGTGAAAAGATCCTTCACAGGTACTGGAATGCTAGATTCCAGGATCTGTTCCAGAACTCTCTTAGGTGTGACTTCATCTTCGAGCAGAAAGGAGTACTGGTATTGTCTGGTTGTGGATATGAATGGAATGCTGGAAGTTGGTTTCGACTGGGTGGAATTCAGAACCAGTGTGGGTGCTGACTGAGTCGTAGGGGTGGATACTTTGGGTGTAGATGGTCATGCAGCCAGTGGAGGCATCAATGATCAGGAAGGTGCTCAGGTTAAGGATGATTGAGCTTGCTGAACTTCCAGAGACACGATTTCCTTGGGAGTAGAATTTCCCAGACAGGTATCCCCTCTCTTAGAACAGGAAGGAATGTGCACCCCATCGAACCAGACTCATTTACCTTTCATAGCTGTCTGATCAGCTTGGTATGGTGCCCACACATTCATCAGAAACAGCTGAAATGCCAGATCTGCAACATTCAGAGACACAGAGACATCCAATTCTTTGGCTGTAGATAGAAATGCTGAGAGCTTGATCTCCAAAACCACATCTACCTCTGTTCCAGCCCAAGACAACAGAGCCACTGTCATATGTGGCAGAACATCTCATCCACCAGTTGCTACTGCAGAAGCAACAACTGGGGCTGATCATTCTGCAATGACCTGATTGATACACTCTTTGAGAGAAGCCATTCTGGGAATGCGCAGAATCCAGAATCCATCAGGCAAATACAACCAGCCATCCTGACCACAGACAGCCTTACCAGTAGCCACACAGTCTGTCACCTGGTTGCAGTTGGGCATGAAATGATCAACAACTGAGCAAAATGCACATCTGGGGCCATGAGGCATTGTTGTACCTGATAGTGGTGCCATGCTCGAGCTTTGGGTCATCATGTTGTATTCTGGCTTGATAACTGGCACTGAGGTCTGGTAAACCCAGGATGGGTCCAGGCCAATGACCAGGTAAGCAGATCAGAATATGGATCTGGTCAACAAGAACTTTGCAGCTTCAATGACATCTGCAATCAGGTATGGGTCATTGGGATGATGGTTTAGCCTGATAATGAAAAGCCAATGCTGAATCTGATCCTCTAGCTCCTGCAGAAACCCACTAAGAAACCATGTGTCCCTTTCCACCTTGGATATCTTCCACATAGTCACAAGCAGAGCAGCAACCTTGGTAAACTTATGCCTATACTCTCTCAACTCTTCCTGACTGCGCATCATCTTTGAGTGATAGTCCTGAACCAGATACTGAAGATCTGCTCAGCAATACTGATCATCACCTTTGCATCCTGGATACAATTCTTTTACTGCTACCACAAATTGATCTCAATCAGCCAGGAGCATGGAAGCCTGTGTCAAGTTCTCCCATACTTTGGCTTTTTCCAGATCAGCATACCAGATGGCGGCTCTGATTTTCTGTGCATCAAATAAGATATTGGCAGTTCCGAGCAAGTTGATGTCTTCCAGAAATCAGGGAAGTTGTGCTGCAATCTTTCCATCAAACTTCAGAGCATTCTGAGTACCCTGGATCAGCATTGGCTAAGGATATGCCATATGAGGAGGTCTTGGGGGAACTACAGGAGAAGTTGGGGTAACAGGTGAAGTTAGAGTAACAGGTTCAGGTAATAGTTCAGGAGGTAAAGTAGTTACCAGTTGTGTGGGCTCAAACAGAAAAGACAAGGATAGGGTGAGGTCGGAAGATTCAAATAGGGGAGTAAGCAGTGATGGTGGCCTTTTTGATTCTGTGAGCAGTGTAAGGGGTGATAATTGAGATTTGCCTTCCTGCATATCCATCCAGCTTATAGGGTTACTAATTCTCCAGGGTGAGAAATGCCTAAATGCTCCAGGAATGGCAGGTGAGGCAAAATCTTGATAGTCTGGAAGCTGTTCCTGTGGCCAATCCAGTAACAGCTGTCTGGAACTGTCACCCACCATGTCTAAAAGCCTATCTGATCCCACAGATTCTTGATAACATTGATCTGTCGTCAGGGAGTACTGAATGCTTTTGAACAGTTTGTGAGAACCAAGATCAGAAGGCAGACACCATACTTCTTCTTCTGGCTCTGGTCGATCTGCTGTCTTGGAAACTGGATAGTTGCCTGAAAATGCTGGTAAAACTGATTCGGAGTCCTCACCCAAATGTTCCTGGGGCAATTCTGCCTCATGGTCTGCTCTAGAAGCAATTAACTCCTCAGATAAGTGTAGTTCCAAAAGATTGGAGTGCAAAACTTTGATGTCAAGGCACCAGTGCTGGAGACGCTCTAGGCACTAAGGTGTGAGTTGTAGCACCCTTTGGTTCATCTTCATTGAATCCCTCTTGAATGTGGGCTCCAGGTGAATAGCACCAATCTGGCCTATAGGAGTGATCTCCTGGTCATCCAGAAGTGTTTTTGATAAGATGGGGGCGATAGGTTTGACCTGAGGGATTTAGGAGTGAGGTGAAGAGAGAGAAAGGGAAAGCTACAGCTCAATATGCCCTTGTAGCACAGTGCAATTGGTATCGGTGGGTGCTGCAAAACTTCTCCTCTGTGCCAAGGACTAGAGATATGCACAGTATAATGGTCAGTGTGGTGGAAAAACAATCAGAAATGGAGTCAGTGTTGTTGAGTTGTCATGAAAAGACTTAAAGTCAAATCATAGTGATCAGGGAAGATGTATTCAAGTATGTAGATACACCCTTTTTATAGTCTGGGCATATCTGGAACTCAATAAGAAATGAAACACATGAAGTAAAGTAATTGGGTTCAGGTCCAGCATATTTCTGAAAGACCCAAACTCAGGGCGAGTAAGTAAAGAGTTTGTGGGTAATTGAAAACATTCATAGTGAAACAAAAAGCAAAACAAAGACTCACTGGTGAGCTGAGGACATGGAATATAGATTTCTGGACTCTGGTGAACACTTTTCTGGCTCAGATGGACTTTGGATGGACTCAGATTGGTTCAGATGATTCAGATGGTGTTGCAGAACTGTAGCACACATGAGAGTGGTTCAATGATAATGTGAAGGAATGAGTAGGGCCAGTGGAAACTGATCTGCAAGGCTAGGAAGCATAAGTGCTCTACACTGCAAAGCTTGTACATGTTAACAGACAAGCCCTGCCGAACTATCAGGGAATACATGGGAGGGTCCACAAAAGTATATACCAATGAATGGACAGGCTCTCCCAAATAATCATGGAATATATAGAAGAGCCTGCAAAAATGTATACCAATGGATGAATGGGGTCTTGACAACTAATGAGAAATACATAAGAGGGCCCGCAAAAGTGTAATCCAATAGATGGACAGGCCCTTTCAAACTACAGAGATTAGATAAAACGGCCTGAATACATTGTAGGGCCTGCAAAAAGTGTATTCCAATCAACAGATGGCCCCTTTCAAACTAACAGAGAGAAGATGGCAGGGCCCAATGGACGAGTCATTGGATTGCCAGAGAGTGCACAAAAGTGCATCAAACACACTTCTATTCCCATAAACAGGCTCGCTGATAGATGGGGGATACAAATAGATGGGCCCACTGCTCAAATCAAGCAACTTAAGATCCTAGTATTGAACCCTAATGAAATATTTTAATTGAAAACAAGTACAAAATGACAATGTAAGTAAAAGGAAATATGACAAAAACAGATGCATAAGTATTATAATATTTTGAGCTATTTCTGCTCTTCTCTGATCCTGTCTAATTCATCCAGCAAGTGAAGAAGGTACTTTGCCTGCTTCCTTCACTCATTTTCAGCCTCCAGAAAATGTGACTCATACTCACTTATCACTCTTTTAATTGGATCATTTAAAGCTGGGTTTGCCGCTCTATATTTTGGGTGAGATAGTTGCTCAAAGTATGCACAGGCCTCAAGGGAATCTAATATCACATGGTCATTAACAGCAATACATTCATTTTAAATCATTGGACATTACCCATGAGATTCTCTTCAGGGACTTTGAATCCCTAACTTTTGGTGCACATTCGTTCAAGACCCAAATCTCACTTGGAGGATGTGAGGTCTAATCCACTGAAAAGTAATCAGTACAATAATAATATAAATATGAAAACTTTACCTGGTTCTATCAACCTTGAAAGGAAGGTGCATTTTTTAGCCCACTTATTAGAGTTCCACAAATAATGTTTTGCAGGATTATTCAGCAGAATAGATGGGGTATGAAGGTCCATCATGATTTTTAATCCATGTCAGGGACTAGCTGCATTTTTGTATAAGCAATAAATCAGATGCCATACAAAGCAGATATCTTTTGAGTTGATAATCATTCTGCATTCTTGAAATTCCACATTGACATCCATTGCATCTGCTGAGCTTTCACATTAATTGTTGTCCAATGGATCCAGTGATATATTCAAGGTTCCAACACAAAGGGTGGCATCCTTGATTTGTATTGATTGTTGCTTCGAAGATGGCAAAGTAGGAAGTCTGGTGTTTGCAGTAGTGACGACAGGACCAGCGATGATATTTGATGTGTATTGAGAGAGGAGAATGTTGACATTGTAGGGATTATTTAGGGTGCTGTTCTATGCATCACCATCAGTGTCACTTGGTGCGGATGTAATGACCAACTGCCTCCACCCATTTGGATTGCTATTAATTGTCCATGAGATTGTCACACAATCAATTTCACAATCCTTACCTGGCAATAATATGCTTCAGCAGGCTATCATCAGTATTTTGAAGCATTGTAGTTAAATCTGCCACAGAGGATGGCATGCTTCTCGACGGAGAGAATATGAATATCTCTACTGTTATGAATGGTTTCTGGGAGCCCATCATGTGCCCCTTGTAGGCTTATCTTATACGTCCTCAATGGAACAACAAATGCGACTCTCTATGGGCACATAATATTTCATTTCTCTTTATTTCTTTCTTCACTCTTTATCTTATTGGGATATGAATCCCTAACCCTTATCTTATCGGGATACACATCCCTACATCATATCTGAAGACATCCAGGTCTTCAACATCTTATCTTATCAAGGGATACAAAGATTCCTTCCTTATCTTATCAGATCATCTGATTATGATCTATCATCATGACACAATCTAGCATCATGCTATCTTATCAGCTATAGACTAGAAGCCACTATCTTATTCAGATCACATGTCAATCATGTGACAACACTCTAGACAATCAGGAGCTAGACTCCTAATCCTTATCTTATCAGGCAAAATCTGCTATATATGAAGAAGCTCTCTCACAGTCAAGGTGGCAAGACTTCTACTCTCATAGACGCCAAGGGCTAGACACTTGACCCCTATCTATTATACTGCTTAGTCAGCAGTCTAGACCAAGACAGTACTTGCACTGCTATTTATGACATCACAACCCTAGACAACATGTCTAATGTATGTTTCCTTATCTATCAGCATGCTTGCAACATGTTGCCCATATATCTTATTGCCAAGCCAGCATGAGGCTTGCATTTATTCTTATCAGGGAAGACTCTGTGCCCTTATCTATAACCCTTGATAGGTTTACAACCCTAGACCTCAAGGACAAGTCATGAGGACACCTTATCTATGATGTCATGGGCTAGACTCCTGCCATCCATACCATATATGTCAAGACATGCATTAAACATGCATTCCATATCTATGCAGCATGCCTAGCACATGCATGCCAAGAAAGTATAAGCCTAATAGCATATTGGTCTTTTATCTTATTTACACAGACTCTTATCTAACCAATGGGAGATGTTCCCATTTATAGTAATGTATCATAACATGTACAAACAGTAAAATAAGTATATAAAGACCTGGGTCCTCAGAGCTGCAACCCAGCTTTGAAGACTTGGAGATTACCTCAGAAGAGTCTTTGATTCCCTCTCCTCAGCTCACCTGGCTACCAAGTGCCAGCAAGTCTACAAGACTAGCAGATCAGGCATCAAGGCTAGACATATCTTATTTAAGACACCTCACTAGTGGAAGATGCACTTTGAGGCTAGTTATCTTATTGTTGTTTTCACTTACACAACCTTAGGGGAAGACATACTTTGAGCCTCTGGTTACCTTGACAGAGCCCTAGCAACAAAGGGTCTGATAATGATACTCTCTGGTAGAGTTCTTTTGACTTTACTTGTATAAGGAGTTGGAGAGTCATTTCAAGTTTCTGTTCTGCCAAATATATTATTTCAAGATTTTCACATGCCACCCTTTCTAGAGTGGAAGGCAAAGGCAATGCAGGACAGTGGAAAAGTTGCATCCCAAAATCCTTTCCTTCTTCATCAAAATCTTCTATATTATCTGTCAGAATGTTCCATTCATCATCTATGTTGTTTTCAGAGACTGTGCACTGATATATGCTGAGGCTTCCACAATAAAGGTGGATGTGGAAGAAAAGAGTTTGTCTGCCCACCTTGCTAATGCCAACCACTGGAGATCAGTGGAATGTATTGTGAGTGATTGTTGGTCCTTCATTAAAAATATGGCCGATTGTTCAATTTGTATACTTTGAGCCAACCAGGATGCAGACCCTTTGGAAGCAGATGACTGCTTCTGCTCATTTTAAAGGAGATCCAGTTCAACAGTATGTATGGTTGGAGCTACAAGCATATAGTAAATCATGTTAAACAGCAAATAAAGTGCAACTACCTTTGTTGGATGTCATGAAAAAGATATCCATGATGGCAGGGTACACTTTCCACTTTTTCATTGCGGATACTTCAAGATCCACCCAGGCACTTTGTTGGGTTTCCAGTACTGCATTGTTTATTGTTTCAAATGCATTTTTGGCAGATAGCAAAGATTTGCAGGCCATCCTCAACTTTGTCCATAAATGTTTTCCTAGACCCATCCACAATTAGCAAGCAGATCAGGTTAACAAATAGTTAAAGCATACCCATATGTATCATCTTTATAAAATTTGAATTGTTCATTTGGAAGTCAAGAAGCTCTTGGCAATGCAGACTAGACATGGTGCATGCAGAGATGGAGACAATATTGAGAACAGATCATAAGGTCTTGATGATTTCTCCATCTGATTCCTTCAATGAATAGGGGGAAATATCTCAGGAAACAATAGGGCTAATGACCATGAACATGCCAAATTCCTATTCCAGGAACAAGTTCCATATCATTAGGAAGCACAATATGTTTATTGTTCACTGTTTGTTGGTGAAGTTTTTTCATATAAGCGCAATTAATGTCATAAAAACTGACCACCTGCCTAATTTCCATTGAATTGAATTGAAGCACATTTATGAGGGAATAATCCATGTTCAGTTGTCTAAAATATAAATATGCCCTTAGTTATTGATCTGAAAAGGTGCCCAATTAAATGTACCTTTTGCCCTTTTGAAAATCAACCACAGAATGAGGGATAAAGCACTCATGCCTAGTACAAGCAGTAGCATCAATTCCTGTAGATTCCAAATTTCCACAGCTTGCATTGGCTTGGTTGACTGCTCGGTGATTATTACAAATGGATCTCTATCCACAGTATAAATAGCTTGATATAAGTAATGAATTTCATTCAATGTACCTTCAGAGGATATTGAGTGTCATTTAAGTATACTTGGTGAGGATTGTGGGTTACCATAAATCTGAGGCCATCCATCAGTGAGACTTGAGTATCCGCCCTCCTGTCATGCAAATGATCTGCCTTGAAATTACCATCCATTCAAAAGAATGGGTATATTTCCAGCTGATATTCCAAAGTTCATCAAATGAACAACTGTATTAAATATATATACTTACTGAGATAAATCATCCTTTCCGTCCATAAATAAATTTATGCCGGATTGTGAACAAGTAGGGCAAAACATTACAAGTTCACCCACTTTGGGAGAAAGCACAGTATGCCCAAAACCTTGCCATTTGAGCAATTTCAAAACCCGCCATTTTCTTGAGACTCATAGAAGCTCTCTATAGCAGTTCTATCATGCTGTTAATTTTTATATTTGTTGTATGAAAAAACAAATACTGGAACATGATGCAGGAATACATTAGATGTGATTTGGCAGATTTTGCTTTAATAATTGCTTGCTGAAGTACCACATTCTAAATTGTTCCTAGTAAAATCATCAAAGAGCACAAACATGAAAGCAGTTCTAGGATTCTTGATGGTAGAAGGGAATAGACAATGGTGGAACAATTGCATATGATATGGAGGAGAGTGCAGACATACACAATATTGAACCGAAAGAAAATGAACACTGCTGACATTGATTATGGTTATATAATCAGATTCAGCTGAGCGATGCAAATACTTCAGAGAGTCTATAGAGGGATTATCTGTCCATTCATCCTCTGCCATTTGATGGGGATAATCCACGGGTTGTTCTGTGTTTTCAGTGTTATCAGGACAAGGTTTGCCATGGTGACCAAGATGTAACTGAAGACCTGCCTATAATTGTCAGGCAGATATCAAGGCAAAAAGCAAAAAAAGAATTCACCAGATACAATGAGGGGTTCTCATAAAATGATCCCATCTATTGCTCAATGTGGTGAAACGGGTGGGAGAGATGTTGTTTTTGGCAGCAGTCCATGCAGAAAAGCAGGCTTGTAAAACATTCTGAGCAACAATATATTCCATCCCCTCCGCAAATGCAACAAGCTCGCTTTTTTTGAGGCACCTCCACGTTGATTATGGAATAAAGATACTCATCCTTGTACTGGATCCATTCCCAAATGTAGTCATTTTGAGTCTGACTGTTGTTAGCAGATGACTTGGTGGAGAGGAACAAAATAATATACCTTACTGGAGGGTAGTGTTTTAAAGTTCAGTCCAGTCCAGTTTTTTACCTGATTTCAAAGGCAACCGGACCACAACTGGTCTTTTTATTTTTGAAATTTGCTAAGACCAGACCGAAACTGCATACAACCGATCTTTTTCAGTTCTCATGATGATTGTAACCAGTTGTGACTGATTGCAACTGTTTTTTTGTATTATGTATTTGAAAAGGGAAAAATGACCCCTGATTTCACCGCAATTTGACCATATGTCAAATTGTGCAAAATTCAGGGGTCATTTTTACTGCGTTTTGACACATAGTTGAATTGTGCAAAATGACCCCTGTTTTTTCCGCATTTTGACATGTTGTCTAATTGTGCCAAAATGGACCCTGGTTTTCCCATGATTCAACATATGGTCAAATTGTGGTGAAAATGACTGAAAAATGACACTTTAATTTTTCATAATTTGACATATATGTTATAATTGCAGGAAATTAAGAGGTCAACTATACATATTGCAGATTTAGGTAAAGACTGGTTGCAGCCAGTTTACAACCGGTCTTCATACTTGTTATAATTTCAGGCAACCAAAACTGGACCGATGTGAAACTGGGTGCAACTGATGCTGGTCCAGTTCAGTTGCCAGTCTTTTTCCAGTTCTGCAACTGAATTTTAAAACACTACTGGAGAGGTGAAGTTTCAGAATCTTATCTTCTTCCCTCTGATCAAGAAGTTCCACCTCATCAAAAATGATGTTGGAGGGAGTAATGATTAAGAAGTAAATATCTCTTTTACTTGTTGTTTTCCTGTCCTGTCTGTTTCTCCTACTTGGAGTTTCATCAGGAACAAGAACTAATCTGATCTTCATTCCTCTTGTAGTTTTCTTTGTCTCCCATGTAACTCTGGAGACTTTCTTCCATGGGAAGATGGGTTTGCCTTTCAGCTTTGCCATTCTATCTAGGCAAGGATTGTGCTGGTGAAAACAGTTCCACCTTGGCTAGCTATTGCCTTGAGGTGTGTTGTTATCTCAGGTCCACTTACTGCACTTTACAATAGGTAATCTGCTAATTTAAAAAGGTGATAATTACATGTTGGCTATTTTGAGTCCTTGCCAAATGGGCTGGTGACATATATGCAAGCTAGCTGAGTATAGAAACTCCATCAAACTTTCCTGTGTAAAACAGAACTCTATATACAATAATACCATTCTGGGTGGCATATTGACTGAGAGATACATTGAATTGCTGGTGACATGCAAGTCCATTCTGACACTCAGAATTACCCACATATGCCTTCAACCAGCAAGCTGGCAGAATCATCCTTTGACAATGAAGAAAAAGAAGAAAGTCATTCTGATTCTTCTATAGAAGATGATCAGATAGAGCTGGAGCCAAAAGAGATGACAGCCACCTCAGAGAATACATTGAAATTTTCCAAGGAGAAAATGAGCATTCTCATGAATTCTAAGACTCAGTGAGTGAACAGCACATGGGAAGGACATAAAAAAACTGCTCAAAAGTCTTAGAAAGCAGTTCTGCAAATTGTCCTGCATTGAAGATCTGACAGGAGATGACTGGATGAAGAGACAAAAGATAGATTTCTCCTTCCTGTTGACTTCTTTGCCGATTATTCATTGAGCAGGCTTACAAAATATGACCAATGTTGGTGGGAGGCAAATCATAGTCAAATCTAGGTCAGATACTCATGGACTTGAAGGTCCATAATTCAAGAAACTCGCAAGGCACAAATCAATGCAACAATTATTGACCATTACAGTGACCTCAAAAACTGTTGCAATAACTAACCCTAATACAGTGCACGAAGCACACCGCAACCACATGGGACAATCACATCCAGCTTTGCAGGAGACAAAGATAGTACTTACCCTTGGCTACAAG
>JBBPML010000625.1:0-11111 GCA_038090275.1 Austroboletus novae-zelandiae
GAAATACATGACCCGTCACTCCCGCCGCAACGACACGCTGGAAAGATTGGCCTAGGGCCCAATTACCCTCTTGGTCCTGTGAGTACCCATCGTCCGACGTGTGCCTTTTCTCACGAATTTCAATACCATCAGAGCCTCACCGATAAGTTGGAAGCAATCACAGAGGAAGTCAAGGGCAAGATCTTGCACAGGCCTGAGCTAGTTGAGCTTGGCCACGAGCGCAGGACTGGCGATCTCAGGCGCAAGGAACGTGAGCGGGTAAGTCAGAATCGTGTTAGGGGTCTCCGGAAGATTGGACTGATGCGGTACTGTGGCTGTTAGGAGGATGCTACTGACCCTTTCAAAACATCCTGAGAAAAATGTGCTGCTTGAAGCGCTGCAGCATAAACGCAACTCGGAAACCCCGACTGTGAATGTAGGCGTCCTCCCTGAGCTCCCACTGTCGCCCGTTGTAGGCAGTCTATTTCACGCAACTTGATCACGTGGGAAAATTAGGAATAAAAACATCTTGTCTCTGTCATACCACCTCGACACTCCATCGGAATTCGACGGAAATCATACCGCTCGACTCCTACAACCCCCAGGAACCCATTCCGAGCCGTCCGGTTGTAAAATTCAGAGGTTCTTTCTTCTCCCGAAATTCCGAAGAAAAGTTTCGATTTTCTATCTCGGATGGCCCGGAAATGGATTGTATGGGCATGTAGGAGTCGATTGCTACCCTTATTATTGAATTCCGATGTTGCGTTGAGAAGATATGGATGGCCGAAGTTAAGAACATTTTTAGCGATTTTCCCACGTGATCAAGTTGTGTGAAATAGACAATAACGTTCTTGTGTTTGCAGGGCCCCAAAAAGTCTCGTGGAGATCATGATGTCCATTCAGACTCTGGCCTCCCAGTTGTAGGCCAGGTTGTGGGCGATGTCGCCCACCCTGCGAACGCCCTCTAGGTTGTAACAGTCCAAGAATTTGTCTGTTACAGTCGTTCAGTTGGAAGTTATTAGCTTGTGTCTTACGTGCTAGACGGAAAATGGTGTAATTGGTCAATCTGTGTGATGGTGAAGGATCCCAAAGTTCCAAGTGGGAAAAGGTCAGGGCAACCCAAAACAAGGACAAGTGAAGCTCTTCCCGTCCATTCCACTTTGCCGATGCTAATTGGCGGACAGATTGATTCCCCCGTCTAGCGAGCGTTTGGAATAGTTGAGTGCACAAGCTGTGTTTTTCATTCCAGTGTACCGACCGACACGTTATCTTTCCACGTAAACTAACAAGCCACGCTTGGGACGCTGTCAGTGGAGTTTTCAAAGTTCAAAAGAGTTCTTACCTCTAGGAATTCGAAGCTCATCACACATGTTCAAGTTGTTTGCCGAAGACACCTGATTGGTTGGTTATGGGCCCGTATTGTTATCCAAATCGACCAGATAGCAGGATTTGCTCGGCCACTGTGACCCAGTGACTGGCAGGCGGTAACTTTTTCGGGTTTCCTACTGTCAAGAGTCTCAGCAAGTCATAAAAAATCACTTCCCTGGGTTTCAGCTCCAAGGAGCCTCTCACCCGACTTTCATCATACCATGCAGTGTCTTGGCTATGGCTCTGTAAATGCTATTTGTTAGCATCGGGCGATGCAGGACAGCAAATAACCAGGGCAACTTGGTACTAACTAGTATGTACGAGTGAAAAGGAAATGACGAGGGTACTCAATCAAACAATTTCTGCAGTGGCCACAGGCCTCGCTGAGGTCTGCACGCCCAGCCCTACTAATGGTAAATGACGTGGATGAGACCAGTGCATGATGTCGTGCGGCAATAATATACCGATATGCGCCTACGGCTTCCTTTTTTTCGCGCGCGCTTCGCATGGACGGCCCCCTTGGACACAGCACTGGTAACTCACCAAGTGCCATCAATCTCCGAATGTCGATCAGCGCCTGCGCCCAATCAGGAAAGCGACCCACCTATGCTAGAAACCTAAATGCATGCATTCTAGTCTAAAACACACATGAAAAGTCTACAAGTCTATGTTCTATCCAACATTAGATACGGATTACTATACGTTTATTCATCATGAAAAGTTGAAATGAGCGCCATCCGGTCGACCCATCGCGGCCATCTATCCGGTAAATCAGTGCCCAATGACAACTTGGAGCACATGGTGGGGGTGGATGGCGATACGAAGCTGCGCCAGGTTCGGATGCACACTTCCTTACTCGCGGCTCACGTCCCTGAAACCAAGATTGTGTCAGCACACTGTACAGGGGAAAAACGATGCCATGAGTCAGATGAGGGACGGAGTGATCAGTCACCGTGATACGCTTAGACAGCATCGGCGACAGTGCGTATGTAGTTGCCTAGACGCACCCAGTGCGGTGCTTAAGACAGCGCCGACACACTGCAATGGCTCGCTTCACCGTGTCACATCGCGGACAGACCGGCCCACCCAAGGGGGTAGGATTCCGTGCTGGGAATCCCAGGATTCACTAATTTACTCACCGGCCAAAGAATTTGACTCGTAGCCAATCACCGGCAACTAAAGCACGGTTTCGAAGAGAGAAGAGCGTGCTGATATAGGCACTTCGCCAGAACAAATATGTTGCCATGCCTCCGCTGGCCCACTAAAACGAAGTTTGTAAGAGTCGGATAAATAGATGGACAACACACCTCTCGGCCAAAAATAGGCAAGTCAGCGATAGCTTTATCAGAGCCAATGTAACTGGAAAAAGGCCATCAGTGGCTAAAAGATAAACCACGATCACAACTCACGCCAAAGAACCCTGATGACTGTAGTGGAACGGATTCAAACGCATCTTCCCAATCTTCTTTTGGAGCTTTTCGATGTGCTTTGTCGTCTCGTCATCGAGTTGTTTCCCATCATTGACAGTCGAGATCTTCTTAACCTCGTCTTCGAGAGCATCGCGCTGCGCGATTAATTTAAAGATACGCGCGAGGTAGGCGCCTTGCTGAGAAGCTACTTGGGCTGTAGGAGCATACGACGTAGAAGTACAGTCTCCCAGAGCGAAGATGGACGGTGCACCGAGCATTCGGAGATGATCTGGAAAAGGTGAGGAATATGATCTGATCAAAGACACGAACAACGTACCGTCGATGGCAATGCCCCGTTTGTTTGTCTGGTCGCTCGGCAACTTGCCCATGAGATTCCTTGTAACAGGCCGGCTGGTATTTCCGGCGGCCCATACGACGAGACCGCAATCGACTTGCTGCTCTGGAGCATCTTTCGGCTTGAGGGTGACAGAGGTCGGACTGACGCCTTTGACCTAGTTGGATATAAATGACCTGCGTGTGTGCGTGGGAGAAGAGGGTATACCATTGTTCCGGTCATGATATCGATCTTACTCTCCTTGAAAGTTTTTTCAGTGTATGTGATGAGTTCTTTGCTAAACATTGGAAGGACGCTCGGGAGTGCTTCGACGAGAGTTAGACGCATATAGGGATGGAGTTCGGGATACCATGATTTGAGATCTTCCTGTTTCGGGTAAGAAAAACGATAAAGGAACGAGTGGAGATAAGTACCTCGAGGAAGTCGTGTAGTTCACCGGCAACCTCGATGCCCGTGGGACCGCCGCCTACGACGACCTGTGGGCAAGGTGAGGTGGAATGGCATTAAGGATGATGAATTTACCATGTGCAACAAGCGACGTTTTTCTTCCTCTGAAGTACCAGGGAATGCTGCCGTTTCCACGCAATCGAGGAAGCGTCTTTGCATCTAAAATTGGGTGAGAATGAGGCATGTATGTGTGTGATGTACGAACATCTTCAGCATCGGATATCTCCTTCATGAAACAGGCGTTTTCCTTTACGCCGGGGATGCCGAATGTCTGTGTCTCTGCGCCGACGGCGTATACAAGATAGTCATAATGTATGGTGCTGGTTGGCTCGAGGGGACGGAGGGGAGAGGAATCTAAGAGCGGATGAGAAGACGAGGAGAGATTAGAGTAAATCAAGTACCTGTAAAAGTGACTGTTTTATTGACGGGCTGGCAAGGGGTCAGAGACCAGGGTCAATCCCGAGGAGAGGACATACGTCGACGTCGGTGGCTTCTGCTTCGATGACGGAGACTTCTCTGGTTTTGTGGCGGGTGATGAAACGGGTAGCTGGGAAGATATGAGCTAGATAGAGAATGAGAGATGGGACATACGCTGCAGAATAGATCGTGCGCCGAGAGTTCCGACAGCGACGGAGGGGAGGAGGGGGGTAAAAAGGAAAAAGTTTTTGGGGCTGATAACAATCTAAGCGAAGGATGAGAATGCGAAGGAGACGGAAGGGAAGGTGCGGACCGTGTTGTAATGTTCAGTATCGAGATGTTTCAGTAGGCTTGTGGAACCCCAACCGCTACCGAGGACGACGAGCGTCTTTTTCTCAGGGTCGAATGGCAGCTGTGGGCCAGGATGGCGTTCCTTGTGGGAGATGTAGTAGAGCGTGCCGGTCGCTGCAAGGAGTGAGAGGGATTATGGGCGGTGCGAAAAACGGACCTGCGACGATGGAAACGAGGGAGACGCGGCCGACGGTCTGCAGAAAAACGCGCCATTTGTTCTGGGGCGGGTGCGCGGACGAGACGGCGCGGACGAGGCGGGGAGTGCGAGCGAGGAGACGGCGGGAGAACATTGAGGGGCAGTGGGAGAAACGCAAGGGTTTATTAGATGACCGGGTCAACGGGGCAGTGGTGACCCCGGGATCAGAGAACCCGAGATTCCGGGTACAAATACCCGAGTCGACTGACATCACCCCCGCCAAAGAATGCACAAGATCCCCATCCTCGGCAGGGATTCGATCCACTGCGGATTCCGTCTCCACGACCACATCGCAGCGACGCTCATCGCCGACCTCAGCGCCGCCGCCTATGTCCTCGTCACCGACACCAACATCGCACCGCTCTACCTCCAGTTCTTCGCGGACACCTTCCATGCGCATATACGCAACGCTTTCCCCGATCCCGCCACCGCGCCCCGCTTTATCACCCACGTCATCCCGCCCGGCGAGACGACCAAGTCGCGCGAGGGAAAGGCCGCCATCGAGGACTTTCTCCTAGCACAAAAGTGCACCCGCAGCACCGTCCTCCTCGCACTCGGCGGCGGCGTCATCGGCGACCTCGTCGGCTTCGTCGCAGCAACGTTGTAAGTACCCTCGACCGCGCATTTCCCCCTCTCACCCCCTCCAGCATGCGCGGCGTACGCTTCGTCCAGATTCCCACATCTCTCCTCGCCATGGTCGACTCCGCGATCGGGGGAAAGACCGCGATCGACACCCCGCTCGGAAAGAACCTCATCGGCTCCTTCTGGCAGCCCGAGTACGTGTTCATCGATGTCGCCTTCCTCGCGACCCTTCCCAAACGCGAACTTGCAAACGGTCTCGCAGAGGTCATCAAGGTGCGTTTCATATCCACTTTTGTCCCTGTCCCTCACCGCTCCGCAGACCGCCGCCATCTGGGACGAAGACGCGTTTGCTCTCCTCGAATCTTCCTCGGCGACCCTCCTCAACTCCCTCGACACCATCCACACACAGTCCATCGAGGATCTCGCTTCCCACCCTCTCCTCAGGCTCATCATATCTTCCGCCAGCACAAAGGCGACCATCGTCTCCTACGATCCAAAAGAAGCTAACCTTCGCAACCTCGTCAACTTTGGACACACGATCGGACACGCCATCGAAGCCTTCCTTACCCCATACCTCCTTCATGGCGAGTGCGTCGCCATCGGCATGGTCCTCGAGGCCGAAATCGCACGAGGTCGCGGTAAGGAAACTGGTCTCGGTCAGGTAGGCGTCGGAAGACTACGTCGTTGCATCGAGTCCTACGGCCTCCCAACATCTCTCTTAAATCCCCTCGTCTTGCGCGCACAAGCCCAGGCACGCGCCGCATCAGCCCCTCCCATGACCATCGACGGCCTCCTCGATCGCATGGCTATCGACAAAAAGAATACTACATCCAGTCTCAAGAAGATCGTTCTCTTGTCTCGCATCGGAAGGACTCACGAACTTAGAGCAACAGGTGTACCCGACGATGAAATTAAGAAGGTCCTTGCAGACGGCGTTACTGTTGTCAGCGGTATCCCAACCGGCTACATCAAGCCATCCCTCCCCAGCCCGTTGTGGCAGATACCCGGCGCCGCAGACAAAGGTCCACTGCCTCCCCAACTCGTCCCTTCTCCCCGTGACATCGCACCTACATCAACTGAAAATGGCGAAGCAGGCGTCCCTCACATCACCCTCACCACACCCGGATCCAAATCCATATCCAACCGTGCCCTTGTCCTTGCAGCACTCTCGAATGGTACCGTCAAATTAAAGAATCTCCTTCATTCGGACGACACTCAAGTTATGATGGCTGCCTTGCAGGCGTTGAAAGTACGTTGATACATTACCCAATCCTTGGTCACTCACCCCCGTAATAGGCAGCTACCTTTGAATGGACTGACAATGGAGAGACCCTCATTGTCACCGGATCCGGAGGCAAGCTTTCGCTTCCTCCACCTGGGACAGAAATCTACCTCGGTAACGCTGGCACTGCTGCACGCTTCCTCACGAGCGTTTGCACCCTCGTCTCACCTTCCGAAAACGCGTCTCCGTCGGATCGCACCGTCATCACGGGCAATGCACGCATGAAACAACGTCCTATCGCGCCCCTGGTCGAAGCGTTGTCAAAGGCTGCCGCCGACATCACCTACCTCGGCACATCAGGTTGTCTCCCTCTTTCCATCGCTCCCACCGGTCTCCCGGGTGGTACTCTCTCCCTCGATGCCTCCATCTCCTCGCAATACGTCTCCTCTATTTTACTCTGCGCACCCTACGCACAGCAAGACACCACCCTCGTCCTCACGGGAAAAGCCGTCATTAGCCAGCTCTACATCGACATGACGATCGCGCTCATGCGCGATTTTGGCATCCACGTTACTCGTGAGCACGACCCCGAGACTGGCGCGCCGCTCAACGTGTACAAGATCCCACGTGGGGTATACACGGTACCCAAATCAGGCATCTTCACGATCGAGTCGGACGCGTCGAGTGCAACCTACCCACTCGCCGTCGCTGCTATCACGGGTACGTCTTGCACGCTCACCTCGATCGGTTCTTCGTCCCTCCAGGGCGACGCGCGCTTTGCCAAGGAGCTCCTTGAGCCGATGGGATGCACGGTCGTACAGACAGCCACGGAGACGACCGTCACGGGTCCACCGATCGGAACGCTCAAGTCGATGGGCGAGGTCGATATGGAACCCATGACCGACGCATTCTTGACTGCTGTCGTCGTTGGTGCTGTCGCGACCGACCGCGGCGTCGGAGCGGAAGGGGGTGTAGGCAAGAACGTGTTGCGGATCCGCGGGATTGCGAATCAACGTGTGAAAGAGTGCAATCGCATCAAGGCGATGCGGGATCAACTGGGTACGTCGCGTCGTTGTTGCCTAGATCGTGAACTGACTCGTGCATGCAGCCAAGTTTGGGGTCGAGACGGACGAGTTTGACGACGGGATCGTCATTTATGGACGGCCGCTGGCTAATCTAAACAAGGGTGCTTCAATTCATTGTTATGATGATCATCGTGTGGCGATGGCGTTTTCCGTGTTGGCTACTGTGGTCGATGGTACCATCATCGAGGAAAAGCGGTGCGTCGAAAAGACATGGCCAAATTGGTGGGACGACTTGGAGAACAAAGTAAGCCATATGTGATTTTCCTTGAACGGTTTGTCTAATGCATCGTGCAGATCGGCATCCACGTTCGTGGTGTCGAGATACCGAATGCACACCCCCTATCTACGGTGACCGCCACATTGGCACCAAGCAAACCATTGATACCGTCGACTATACCTTCAATTTTCCTCATTGGCATGCGCGGCTCTGGCAAGTCGCATATTGGTGTACTCGCCTCGCGCGAACTTTCCCTTCCCCTCCTTGACTTTGACACTCACTTTGCAACCGTGCATCCGCCATCTGTACGAGCCTATGTCCAAACGCACGGCTGGCCAGCCTTCCGCGCCGCCGAGACGGAGCTCTTGGAATCCCTCTTGTCTACGCACGGCAAGGGCTGGGTCATCAGTCTCGGAGGTGGTATCGTCGAGACGCCCGCAGCACGGGAAGCGCTCGTCCGCTTTTCGACCCAACAGGGCGGCAAAATCGTCTGGGTGCAACGCGAGTTCTCTGTCATCGAGTCGTATCTCAACCGGGAGGGCGAGCGACCTGCGTACGGCGAGCAGATCCGAGACGTGTTTGCACGCCGCGAGCCTTGGTTTGCACAGTGCGCCGGTTACGAGTTTGGCAACTACGCCGCATTAGAGGGCGGTGTCGAGGCCGAGGTGAAGCGGTTCTTTGGGCACGTGTCTGGGTTGAAACCGAACCTGGCGTCCAACGTGGCCAAGGCGGCCCAGGGCGTGCGCTCCTACTTTTTGTCCTTGACGTATCCCGACGTCGTCTCCGCATTGGTGGACATTCCAGAGCTCAGCACAGGTGTGGATGCCCTCGAGTTACGTGTCGACCTTCTTCGCGAAACGGGCTCTACGAATCATATTCCATCGCATGCGTACGTCTCACAACAAGTCGCTGCGCTCCGACGCGCCACGAGTCTTCCCATCATATTCACGGTCCGCACGATCACGCAAGGCGGTGCGTTCCCCGACGACGCTACAGTGGAAGCTGCCGGCCTGCTCAAACTCGCGCTGCGCCTCGGGTGCGAGTATGTCGATGTCGAGACGACCCTTTCGCCGTACTTGATCAAGGAGATCGTGGGCCTCAAAGGCGCCTCGCAGATCATTGCTTCGTTCCACGACTGGACGGGTACCATCCCGTGGAATACGCCGACCATGTCGTCGACGTACGGCGTCGCATCACAGTATGGCGACATTGTCAAGCTCGTCTCCAAAGCGACCACGTTGGCCAACAACTTTAGCCTGCAGGCGTTTGCTGCCAAGCATACCACCAAGCCGCTCGTCGCCGTCAATATCGGCGTCCAGGGCCAGCTGTCGCGGGTGCTCAACACGTGCTTTACGCCCGTGACGCACGCGCTCATGCCCAGCAAAGCTGCTCCGGGTCAACTGACTTTTGCAGAGATCCAGCGGGCATTGCACCTGTGTGGTTTACTTCCTGCGCGCAAATTTTACATATTTGGCACGCCGATCGCACATTCCATGTCCCCGACGTTGCACAATACGGCCTTTGAGGCGCTGGGTCTCCCACACACGTACAGCCTGTTCGAGACGCCGACGGTGAACGAGGACGTTCGGCGGGTCATTCGACAAGATGATTTCGGTGGTGCGAGCGTGACGATTCCGTTCAAACTGGATGTGATGCCGCTGCTGGACGAGCTGTCGGATGCGGCCAAGGCGATCGGGGCGGTGAACACGATCGTACCGACGGACGGAGGACTCTACGGCGACAACACCGATTACCTCGGGATCGTGTCGGCCGTCAAGGGACGTGCGCCCAGCGTCGGCTTGGACGTGAACGATGTCGAGGCGGCGCTAGTAATTGGTGCTGGCGGGACGGCCCGGGCGGCGGTGTATGCGCTCAAGACGCTCGGCGTACGGGACGTGTATGTGTTTAACCGGACGAAGACAAAGGCCGAGGAGATTACGGCGGCGTTTGATGCGCAAGAGACGCGCGTGCGTGCGATGGATACGTTGGGTGTGTGGCCTGGTGCTGCGCCGCGGGTGATCGTGTCGACGGTCCCGGCGGATGCGACGACGACGACGGTGGGGACGAATGGGGTGGTGCTGCCTGCGACGTTGTTTGGTGCGACGAGCGGGGTGGTGGTGGATATGGCGTACAAGCCGTCCGAGACGCCATTGTTGCAGTTGGCTACGCAGGCCTCTGGGTGGGCGCGAGTGCGTGGTGTCGAGGTGTTGTTGGAGCAGGGGTATGAGCAGTTCGAGACGTGGACGGGGCGTCGGTGTCCGAGGGAGCGGGTGAGGGAGCGGGTGTTGGCGAGGTATGATGCTGCATGAACTTGGATGTATAGTATTTATGCACAGATTTAGACGTGCGCTGGGTTGCTTGTAATTGGAACTTGTTTCAGGTCGTCCTGACAAGGGTTTGATGGATGATCTTCTCCCAATAGCTGGAGACATCACATCATGTCTCAAAACCTCATCGCCCGAGGTACTTGATAATCTCCAAAGGACGGACGAACGAAATGACATTCATGTGTTGACAAGAAGAGGACTACTGAGCAATCTTGAAGTAACTTGCGGCATTGGGTATCAACACAAGCGCTCAGCAAAATTGCCGGCAAATGAGACCATCAGCGCGGTTCGACCAACACGAGCAAGATTCCTCTTCGCGTTCTCTTCTCAGAACAGGACAAATTCAAGGGGAGAGTTTGTTTTGTTTTATTTGCACGCTTTGTTTACATGAGATGCAAATCGGGACTGCCAACGTCATTTTTTGGAATCGGAGCCATCTTGGAAGAGTAACTTGATTGACACCACTCAGTGTGCTATGTTGACATTCTTGCTCAATCAAAAAGCTGAATCCGACGTTGGACAAAAGATAGGAAAACGACACCACTCACGCCAAAACCTCATGGCATGCATATTCCCGTGCGTCCAATTGATACGGGACGCTCATCCAGAATGCACCTGTGCCCAGGGACAGGAGCGCAGTGTGCAGGTCCCAAAATCCCACATCAACGAAAAGTAGATTCGGCATGGTATTCCACGAGCGCCGTAGTATACATAGATTTCGTACAAGCATATGGCCAAACATCTCCCTCATCTGCGTTTCATTTCAAAGGCGCATTTATATGCTCTTCGGCCACTGTAGAGCCCTCTGCTTTCTTGACCGTGACACTCCCGTCCTGTGCGTGCAGGGTCAATGTGACAGGTAAAATGACAGGAGCAGGAACATACCTCGTTACCAAAGTAGGCGGCTATGGCGACGTTGCAAAACAGACCCACTTCGACGACACCCGTCAGCAATTTGATCCGTGTCAATAGCTGCCCAATGAGGTGTTAAAAAATCATTCCACCAAAAACATGATTCCAAACGCACCGCATCGGGCGTCTTTAGTAACGCTGGGGGGAACGGTGCATCAATGACAAAGTTGCCATTGTCGGTGACGATGGGGCCTGCTTTGGCCTTGGCCATCCGGAGGGATGCGTTGGGCGAGCCAAATGAGCG
>JBBPML010000626.1:0-11099 GCA_038090275.1 Austroboletus novae-zelandiae
CAGCTGCGGATACTGCGGATGAGTCACGCTAAATAGGTAGGCGATGATAAGGAAAAGGAAGAGTAATAAAGTTGCTCAAGCGGGACTCGAACAGCGAGAGCAATGTCTGTAGGGAAACTAGAGTAAGAGTGAAGGGAAAAGACTAGGGGTATACGCAAATCGTAACAGAGATGGCCTGGGCACGTTCCCATTGGGTTTGGAAATGTACGGTTTTATTGTACCAAGAGTCGATGGTGGTGGGGGGGGTATCCATAGCGAAGATTCACTTCATGAGGGGGGCGGGGATGCCATTGGCAAAGAAGTTGATGAGGACGTTCTCATTCTTGATGCCAGAGTTGGCGACGTGGTTGTGGAAGTCCGCGATGTAGGTATTGAGGGCAGTGGCAAGGGGTTGGCCTTTCGAGGCTGTGCAGTGGTGGGTGGACAGCCAATGGATGGCATTGTCCGAGACGTTGTGTCGTTCAAAGGAGGTTTTGAACGCTTTGGTGAACTTGTCAATAGTTCCAAAGGTGGCAGCGTCGATAGCCTTTCGCCGATAGGTATCAGCCCAGGTGAGTGCTGACCCTTTCTTCATGAAGGAGAGGGCATAGGCGACCTTCTTCTGGTTGGTGTTGTAGACTTCCCCATTGACAATGAGGTAGGCCATGACGGAGTAGTACCATGGCATGGCACACTCATAGGATCCGTCGAAGTCTTCGGGGACTCCGAGGTGAAGTTCGGTGGGTTTCACCAATGATGGGGTGGGGGCGGTGTGGGACATGGGTGGCAGTGGGGCGAAGGGGTTTGATCTACTGATCAGTGTGGGCGATGGGGGTGTGGGGGCTCATGGGATCACCAATGAGGACGAGAGGGCGTGGGCAAGGGTAAGATCTTCGTGATCTTCTGGGGATACGACGATATCGTCGTCAGTGGGTACCTCTTTTTGCAAGGCCGAGGAGTGTTCAGAGGGGGACGGTGAGGGTTTGTGATAGCGACGAGGGCCTAGAGAGGGTCTAGGGTTTGGTGGGCGATAGGGATGAATGGTGGGCTAAGGCGAGGCTTGCCCAGTGAAGAGCAAGTTAGACCTTTTGTTACGCTCAGGCGTAGACCCGAGTGATGAGGGGCGAGGGGACGTTAACGTCACTATTCAGCTGACGTGTCAAGGGTTTGATAGACGGGCGATCCGCTATCCTCAGCCTCAACGGTATGTCATGAGCTGTTGACCTGGTCAACGTATGTCGTGACACAGGGACGAAGGGAGTCGCTTGGTGATGTGATGACGAGGGACGAAGGGAGCATCTACTCGATAGTAAGGCGAGGACTGGGGGACCCGAGAGGAATCGATGAACAAGGTAGATTCGGGTAGGTCTAACTTGGGGAATACATCGAGGGTATCAAGGGGTTTATATACACGAGTCAAGAGAGAATAAAGTGGAGCATAAAAGGGATGACTTGGCTATAGAATGCGATGGAATTGCAAAGAAGGGAAGTGAGTCAGAGATAGCGGTATCAGTACAACTGCGGATACTGCGGATGAGTCACGCTAAATAGGTAAGCGATGATAAGAGAAAAAGGGGGAATAACAAAGTGGCTCAAGTGGGACTCGAACAGCGAGAGCAGTGTCTGTAAGGAAACTAAGGTAAGGGTGAAGGAAAAAGAGTGGGGGTATGCGCGAATCGTAACAGTTGTTTAAGAAGCCCATAAGGCTAATGTCTTGGAACTTTCACATGGGAGCAGGCTGTACAGAAGGAGATGTATTCTTTGATGAATGTTTGAATTTCTGGCCAGGTGTATTCATGGCAAATTAGTTTGAGGGTGCAATTTTGGCTGAAATGGCCAGAGATGGGATGGTTGTGCTTAAACTGAAGAACTTGAAGGTGAAGGTCATCAACATCCAGCACATACATGTGGCCATCAAGACAAAGGTAGCCATCAGAGTCCATGGTCCAGTGAGAATTGGTGATAGAGTGGGAAGGAGACATGTGGAGTGCAGCAAGGGAATTGTAAGGAAGACTGGAGAGGATGTCACTGTGGAGTTTCTTGAGGTTGAAGAGCATGCTTGTCTGGAGGACCAGGTATACAAGGTAGGTGATGTTACAAATGTTCTAATGGATGCTTACCACAATGGCCTATCAGAGGAATGCCTCAGGATCCTGTTTCCCAAGGACTATGAACCCCTGTACAATGACTCATTTTACTCATTTCCCTCTGATACAGACTTGCCCCTTTTGGGCAATTCCTCTTCTGAACCATTCTCATTTGATGGCTCCTATTTAGACTTCTAAAACTGCATTGATATGGTTATTCTCATTTTGCTTAGCACAATTTCCCCTTTTATAATGGATCTTATTTCCTCCTTCGATCCACTGCCCAGATATAGTATTTCCTCATCCATCCCACTCTTGCTTATACCATTAGGCTATTATATTATCTCATTGACCACAGATTAGCAGTACTTTCACATATGCTTTAGTACTACTTAAATACCCACTCTATGCGGCCATTGTACATAGCTAAATCTATGCAATTATATGCAGTGTTTGGTCTCACTCCAGCATGATGGTTCTGCTGAGACTCTCCAGGATTTCTACAGGACTTTGTGTCACCTTCAAGGACATTCTGGGAGATCAGATGTTGCACATGCATAACAAAAGATTTAGCTCTCCTCATATCTCTGCTATCATGAGCAAGACACCCCCATCATCTGCCCACCATATCTTACAGATTCAGAGACTATGATGAGGAGGAAACCCTCGAAAAACAAAGAGAGTGAAGAAGAGTTGAACTAGCCTTCCAGACTATTCAACAGAACCAACCCCACTTTGCCCTTCCAGGAAGCTTCTCCCCAGCTCCCTCTAGACCTGCCCTTCAACAAGGAACCCCTGCCCCTGCCCCTATCCCTCTCCCCTCTGATGATGATATGGCTGAACTCAAATTCAGACTCCCTGATGACTTCTCAGGGGAAGCATCCAATGCAAAGTACTGGCTCAGAGCCATGGATGTGTACTACACCATGAACAAAGAAAAGTATGACAGTGAACCAAAGCTACACCACCCTTAACAGCATGTTTAAGGGATGAGGCAAGCTCTATACTGAAGCCACATATAAAGCACTGAATAGTGGATCTGTCACACTGGACAAAGCCACTTGGGTGAAGTTTAAGAAGGAATTCTTGGAAGCCTTCATCAACAAAGAAAGCACAGCAGACACATGATGAAAACTCCACCAGATTGTCATGGAAGGAAAAAGGCTAGATGCTCTCAAATGCTACAACACCAACTTCCGACATCTATCCAGCAAAGCAAAGATCACTGATCAAAATGCCCTGATTGAGTGTTACATGAAAGGTTTAGACTTAAATCTCATCAAATGGATCATCAGTATGAAAAAAGAACCTGAGACTTGGACTGAATGGTCCAACAAAGCTGCTGCATTTGCTCGGCAACAGGACAGAATTAGATATATCCACAAAGGATGATACTCGACCAGAGGAAACCACAGAAACTCTGATGCCATGGATGTGAATGCAGTTCAGACTACTGCCTTAGGACACCACATGCTCTCCCCAGTCGAGAGAGCTTGCCACATCAGAGAAAACAGATATTTCATCTGCCACAAAGTTGGCTATTCCACCAGGAACCACCCTCACAATGAAAAACCCCCTTCCTGTTCACCAAGAAACCCTACTAGAGTTTGGAACATTGACACCAAATCAGGACCTGTCAATGAATATGTCAAACAACTAAGCAAGAAGGAGGTAGATGAGAAAGAGGTACTCCAGGTGTTAAAAGAGTGCTTTGAGGACAAGAAAGAAAAGGGAGAAGAAATGGTTGCCAGTGTTAAGTCCAGTTCCATAGAGGTCTGGGTACTTATCTCTGGAATGCTGGAGGTGTACTGGGGCAAGGACTTTGGCTTTACCTTATGTGGTGTACCCTTATCTGAGTCTGGAGTCCTTAATTTGTGAGAGGGATGGAGCGAGGGATTGGAGGGTCGGAGATGAGTCATCAAGACTCAGATGCGAGAATGCCGATGAATGATCAATGGCAGAGACGGGAGGTGTGGAGACTAATGTGATATTCAAACTGAGGTATAATGACATAGTATAGGAGTTTATATATGGAGGAAAGAAGTCTGAATAGAGTAAAGTAAGATTCGGAGGACAAAGATACCAAAGTTCCGGTGCAGTGCCAATTAGTCAAACAGCCGGAGCTGTGCTCCTTACCCTAAGCACTGCATGTCAGAATAGAGTCTAACTAAGAGGAGAAGAACAGGAATGTATCATAAGGTTTAACATACAACAGACAAAAGGGAATAGGGACAGGATATACCAGAGGTCCGGAAGTATATCATCAAAGGGGATACAACCGGAGGACCGGAGGGGACTTCGTGAAAATCTGAGATATGATGGCCAGAGTCGAACTCAAGGATAAGGGCTTTTCAGATTTTTAGAAAGGGAACAGCAATTAGCTCACTATTCTCCTTCTCTATCTTCTATATTAATATCAAGTAATTCAAAATCAATCCTCATTCCTATTTCGCTTGAGAACTCCAGAAGAATCATTGCCAAAACCACTACCCTGATCAACTGTGGAGCTACAGGATCTTTCATAAACCTTGACTTCACCCAAAGAAACTCCCTCCCCATGGAAAGAATAGAACAACCCATATAAGCCATTAATGCTGATGGAACAGCAAACCAAGCTGGTCTCATCAGATATCATACTACCCTCATCTTCCATGTGGGAAATGTTACAAAGAAGCGGTCCCTCCACCTTCTTCCTGTGAGCAAGGAAAATGTCATCCTTTGAGTAAATTGGCTCAGGGAACAGAACCCTGAGATCAATTGGACCACCAGCCAAGTTACACTCAATGTACCTCATTGGGAACTGAGACCTCCCCTTAATGAAGAAGAAGCAGATGAATGACAATACCTTCTTTACTATCTCCACAAAAATCTAGATCAAGCAATCTATGCAGCCTATTGTGACCGATATGAAACCAACATGGAGTATGTTATGAAAACTACCCTCTCCACCAAGCTAGAAATAGCAAAGAATGTGGAGAAGAAGAAACTTCCTAATGAATACAAAAACTATGCAGATGTATTTGAAGAAAACTTCCCAAATGTTCTACCCCCATTCTATTCATATCATCATATCATCAAATTACAAGAAACCTTTATCCCGAAATGAGCCAAGGCTTACCCTCTGTCACTTCCAGAACAGGAGGCATGAAGAAATTTGTTGAAGAAAACTAAGCAAACAGAAAAATCAAGCCTTTCCAGTTTCCCCAAGCGGCCCCTTTCTTCTCCATAGACAGGAAAGATAGAAAACTTCACCCCTGTCAGGATTACAGATACCTGAATGAGCATACTATGAAGAATGCCTATCCACTACAGAACATCCAGTCTATTGTGGAGCAAATCAGGAACTCCTCCATCTTTACCAAGATGGATATTCAATGGGGTTATCACAACATCCAGATCATACTGGAAGATCAATGGAAAGCTACTTTCATTACTCCTTATGGCCTGTTTGAACCAACAGTTATGTTCTTTGGACTATGTAACTCGCCTGTTACCTTTCAGGCCTTTATAAATGATATCTTTGCTGACTATCTGGTCAAGGGATGGTTGATCACTTACATGGACAACCTTGGAATACACTTTTTGGACCTTGGAGAACATCAAGAGAGGATGATCAAAGTTCTAGAACGACTAAGAAACTTGGGACTTAGAAGCAAACTGCAAAAATGCACCTTCAACTCTTCCACCATGGATTATCTTGGCCTGACAGTTAGAGCAGGAGAACTGGCAATGGATACCACCAAATTAAAAGCCATTGATGAATGGAAATCCCCAACCTCAGTAAAAGCAGTTAGATCCTTCCCAGGATTCTGTAACTTCTACCAAAGATTTATATTGGACTTCACCAGACAAGTAAACCCCCTAAACAAATTAACTCACAAAGAGAACCTCTGGGGGAGAAGAACAACAAAGAGCTTTTGAAGATATGAAACAAATTTTCTTGTCATCTCCAACACTCCAGCAACCTAATCTAGACCTCCTTTACTTTGTCATGACTGATGCCTTCTTGTTGTCCACAGGAGGGGTTCTTATGCAGAAAGACAAAAATAGAGATATACATTCTTGTGCCTACCAATTTAGAACTCTCTCTAGTGCAGAAAGGAATTATGATATCTATGACAGAGAGCTCCTAGCAGTTATCCATACACTAGAAGACTGGAGACACCATCTCCTCAGTGTGAAGCATGTGGTTCAAATCCTCACTGACCACAAGAACCTTACTTACTTCCAAGCTCCTCACAAACTGTCCAGGTAGCATACCAGATGGCAGATGTTTCTCCAGGACTTTGACCTAGCCTTTACACATGTCCCAGAAACTCAGGTGGGACCAGCAAATGCCTTATCCAGAAAAGATGAAGTATCTATGGAAGAAGACAACTCTGATGTTATCCTCCTGCCTGGTGATCTGAATTCTGGATGTTGCTCTTGCAGACAAAATCTCTTAATCTACCCCCAAAGATCCCTTTGTCCTTACAGCACTCAAGAAAATGTATAAAGATACCCCCCCACTCCCCAGAACCAAGACATCTGATTAGACATTTACCAATAAAGAACTTTGTTTTCAAGGACAACTCTATGTCCCTGAGGAAGCATGACAGAATCTGGGGCTATTGGGCACATGGGACACTTCAGAATCCTTGCAGCAATGGAGAAGAACTACTGGTGGCCAGGAATGTCTACTTTCCTGCAATGAATCATTGCAGGATGTGCAACATACCAAGTGAACAAGATCAATATCTACCCCACTGTTCTCCCTCTCTCCCCACTTGTATCCACTGCAACCCGCCTATTCTAACAGATCTCTGTTGATCTTATCTCTGGTCTCCTCCCAGTAAATGGTCTTGATTGTGTTATGATCATGATTGACCATAGTCTTTTGAAGGGGGTAATTTTCTGCCCTTGCTTGAAATTCATTGATGCTATGGGCATTGCCCAACTCTTTTTCAATCATGTATTCAAATGCTTCAGTTTACATGACAGAGTCATCTCTGATAGAGGTCCTCAATTTACCTCAGTCTTTGCCAGGGAACTAGCTTGCCTCTTACAATATGATGTTGCTCTTTCATTGGCATATCACCCTCAAACTGATGGTGAAATGAAACAGATGAATCAGGAATTGGAAACCTATCTTCAGATCTTTTACAATGGATCACCGTATCAATGGGTCTCATTACTTCCGCTAGCAGAATTTCATCACAATGTCACCATCCATTCAGTAACTCGGAAATCATCATTCAAATTAATCTTAGGCTATCAACCTCAAGCCTACCCACCAATCAGAAAGACCTTCATTTCAGAATTGAAAAATAGACTTTCCTGATTAGAAGAAGCATGAAAAGAAGCCTTAGCAGCCCATGATCAGAGTAGGAGATTTATGGAAAGATGGAAGAAATCAGTATTTTCATTATGGAAGGTTGGGGATAAGGTATGTATGGCTCAAAGCAACCAACCTGAAAACCTCATACCCCACCAGAAAACTCACCCCAAAGAGAGAAGGACCATTCAAGATTGAGAAAGTACTCTCCCCCATCTTCTACCAACTCCACCTACCCCCCACCTGGAAGATCCACAATGTATTCCATGCTGGACTACTTTCTCCCTACTCCAAAACATGGGAATATGGTCCTGACTTTGTCAAATCACCCTCAGAACTTGTGGACAGTGAAGAGGAGTGGGAAATTGATAAGATCATCACCCATAGGGGATAGACTGGCCAAAAGCAGTTCTGGATCAGATGGAAAGGATATGGATCAGGGGATGACACCTGGGAGAAAGAGATTAATCTAGGAAATACCCCAGAGCTCCTTGAAACTTATAAATGGTCCAGAAATCTTTGAACCTCATTATCAATGTTTTCATCCACCTAGGCTCAGAACACTCACTTGGCTCATACCATGAAGTACCTAAGATATTCTCCTCACCTGAACTCCCCCTCAACAGCGGATGCTTTGTCTCTGAAATACTGGCTATCCAACTCCACCGTCTCCCCATCCCCCAGTGTAACACCCTTCTTGTGGCTATCCTGGAATGTCTGGGACTATTCCATCTTCTCACATCCCACCCCCTGTATGATGAGACCCCCATCCTCCATTCCATCCTGGGATTATTCCATTGCACCTCCATTGCAGTCAGACTTAACTATGAAAGAAATAGAACATCTACCCCTTCTGAATTCTTCAAATATACTATTGAACACACCCTCATGGAATCCAGAGCCCAGGCCCTTCAACTCCTCTGTGATGTGGGAATTCTCAGGATCATCAACACTTTCCCTTGCCCCTCACTTGCCTCCTATCTCTGTCTCGTCCTCTTATCCCTCACTGTCCCTCAGGCTAACAAATACTATCACACCACCATCTTTGATGAATCTGCGGGCTCCCCCAGCAATGGACCCCTTATTGAACAGCTTGGTGGGACCAGGATGGTCCACAATCCCCCTCTCATCAGAACCAACAGACTAATCCTTGAGGGAATTGCAGTGGCAGAACAAAGAGTCAGAAGGGAGGTATTACAGATCATGGAGAACATGGCTGTTACTGCCATCTCCCAACCCATATGAGAGAAAAACCCCCAAGGTATCCTGGAATGCAATGAAGCCCCTCCCTCCCCCAAAACTCCCCAGCCTCTCTACAAGAAAGCAAAGAAAACAAGACAAGTCATTTTTGAGATCAGCTTCCCTTCCTCTTCAAGATCACAAAGGCTGGTTCTGATCCCCCCACCAAAGACCCCCTCTTCCCCCCATCCGCATCCGCATCTCAAATGCAACTTCAGACTGACATATTATGAGTGTGGAGCCTGGACTTACCTCCGATCTAATTGCCCCTCTTATAGGTGTCCTTTCTGTTCCAACTTTGCCCCAGGTCATATTCAAAGAGATTATCCTGGCAACAGATGTTCTTCCTGCAGAGACTGTTACGACTCATATATACCCCCACTCTTTTCCCTTCACTCTTACCCTAGTTTCCCCACAGACATTGCTCTCGCTGTTCGAGTCCCGCTTGAGCCACTTTATTACTCCTCCTTTTTCCTTATCATCGCTTACCTATTTAGCGTGACTCATCCACAGTATCCGCAGTTGTATTGCTACCATTATCTCTGACTCGTTCCCCTTCTTCACGATTCCATCGCATTCTATAGTCGAGTCATCTCTTTTACGCTCCGCTTCATTCTCTCTTGACTCGCCTATATAAACCCCTTGATACCCTCGATGTATTCCCCAAGTTAGACCTACCTGAATCTACCTTGATCATCGATTCCTCTCAGGCCCCCTTGTCCTCGCCTTGCTACCAAGTAGGCGTTCCCCTTGTCCCCTTCGTCGTCGCTCCCCCATAGCGACTCCTTCGTCCCTGTGTCACAACATACGTTGACCAGGTCAACAGCTCACGACATATCGTTGAGGCTGAGGATAGCGGATCGCCCGTCTATCAAACCCCTGCCATGTCAGCTGAATAGCGACGTTAACGTCCCCTCGCCCCTCGTCACTCGGGTCTACGCCTAAGCGTAACAAAAGGTCTAACTTGCTCTTCACTGGGCAAGCCTCGCCTTAGCCCACCATTCATCCCTATCGCCCCTCGAACCCTAGACCCTCCCTAGGCCCTCATCGCTATCGTGAACCCTCACCGTCCCCCTCAGAACACTCCTTGGCCTCGCAAGAAGAGGTACCCACTGACGACGATATCGTCGTATCCACTGAAGATCACGAAGATCTTACCCTCGCCCACACCCTCTCGTCCTCGTTGGTAATCCCACGAGCCCCCACACCCCCATCGCCCACGCCGATCAGTAGATCGAACCCCTTCGCCCCACCACCACCCATGTCCCACTCCACCCCCACCCCATCGTCGGTGAAACCCACCGAACTTCGCCTCGGAGTCCCCAAAGACTTCGATGGATCCTACGAGCGTGCCATGCCCTGGTACTACTCTGTCATGGCCTATCTCATTGTCAACAGTGAGGTATACAATACCGACCAGAAGAAGGTCACCTACGCCCTCTCTTTCATGAAGAAAGGGTCAGCACTCACCTGGGCCGACACCTATCGGCGAAAGGCTATAGACGCCGCCACCTTCGGAACTCTTGATGAGTTCACCAAAGCGTTCAAGGTCTCCTTCGAACGACACAACGTCTCGGATAACGCCATCCACTGGCTATCCACCCATCACTGCACGGCCTCAAAAGGCCAAACCCTCGCCACCGCCCTCAACATCTACATCGCGGACTTCCGCAACCACGTCGCCAACTCTGGCATCAAAGATGAGAACGTCCTCATCAACTTCTTTGCCAATGGCATCCCCGCCCCCCTCATGAAGCGAATCTTCGCTATGGACACCCCCCCCACCACCATCGACTCTTGGTACGATAAAGCCGTACATTTCCAAACCCAATGGGAATGTGCCCAGGCCATCTCAGGCAAAACCCCAAAGACCGAGTACCGGTCCTACTCGAATCCCACCCCTCGCCCCAAGGACCCCAACGCCATGGACGTTGACGCAGTCACCACCCCTCGCCCCCCAAAACTCACCGAGGAAGAGCGACAACGCTGCTTCAAAGAAGGCCGCTGCTTACACTGCCGAAGAAAAGGCCACAACTCCAAGGCCTGCCCCACCTACACCTCCCCCCCCACCCCTCGCACCTCCCGCATCGAAGAAGTCATGGAAGAAGATGACTCAATGCTCGGGGTAAACAAAACCACTACCCTCCCGGGTTTTTAAACGGAGGACCTCGTTCGACGCAAGGTTCCTCCTCCCCCTCCCCCAAACGTACACATGTAAAAGTATCTACCATGCCTGGAACAATGAAACTCCCCGTTCAACTCATCGTCCCATCACATATGTTCAAAGTCGTCGACACTACCGCCCTAATCGACTCCGGAGCAGACATCTCCTGCATTGATTGGGACTTCGTGTGAAAGCACAAACTCCCCACCACCCGCCTCCCCCGCCCCCTCAACGTCCGCAGCGTCACACAAGATCCCACCGTCCAAGGAGGGGTCAAGTTCTCCACCGAACTCTTTATCCACATCGAAGGTCTCGC
>JBBPML010000627.1:0-11082 GCA_038090275.1 Austroboletus novae-zelandiae
CCCTTTGTCCTCGCCTTGCCATCAAGTAGGCGCTCCCCTTGTCCCCTTCGTCGTCGCTCCCCCATAGCGACTCCTTCGTCCCTGCGTCACAACATACGTTGACCAGGTCAACAGCTCACGACATACCATTGAGGCTGAGGATAGCGGATCGCCCGTCTATCAACCCCTGCCACGTCAGCTGAATAGCGATGTTAATGTCCCCTCGCCCCTCGTCACTCGGGTCTACGCCTGAGCATAACACAATAGATCCGGAGGTATTGCTCCAGGATCTGGTTCATTCACTCTGTTTGTCCATCACCTTTGGGGTGATAACTGGAGGTGAAATGGAGTTTGATGTCCAATGCTTTGCCTAGAGAACAGAAGAAGTGTGATATGAATTCGGAGCCTCTGTTGGAGGTGATGTGGAAGGGGACGCCATGCTTGGAGAACATGTGCAGGAGGAATAGTTTGGCCAACTCCGGAGATGTCACCTTGTTGTCAGTTGGGATGAATATGCATTGTTTGGAGAGTCGGTCCACAACGACGAGGATGGCTGTATGACTGGAGGAGGCTGGGAGTTGCTCGATGAAATCCATGGAGATGGAGTTCCATGGTTTCTCGGGGATGGGGAGTTGTTTAAGTAGCCCATAAGGCTTGTGTCTTGGAACTTTTGTGCAGGAGCAGGCTGTACAGGAGGAGACATATTCTTTGATGAATGTCCAGATTCCTGGCCAGGTGTATTCACAGCAAATTAGTTCGAGGGTGTGATTTTGGCCGAAGTGGCCGGAGATGAGGTGGTCATGTTTAAACCGGAGGACTTGGAGGTGAAGGTCATCGATGTCTGGCACATACATATGGCCATTGAGATGAAGGTAGCCATCGGAGTCTACAGTCCAGCGAGAGTTGGTGGTAGAGTTGGAAGGGGACATGTGGAGTGTGGTGAGGGAGTTGGAGGGGAGACTGGAGAGGATATCACTGTGAAGCTTCTCGAGGTCGAAGAGCATGCTAGCCTGGAGGACCGGGTATGCTAGGTAAGTGGCTTGTAGGGACACAGCGAGTTGCTCTTAGGTGAATACCAGTCGGAAATTGTGGGGGTTGATGCGAGCATAGTCCTTATCCCCCTCTTTGGGATAGACGTCCCATTGTCTAGTGAGGGCATCAGGTTTCTTGCCGAGATGGCCAGATCAAAACTGGACCACCATATTGAACTGGGAAAGGTATTCTGACCAGCGGGCTTGCCGCCGGGTCAGGAGCTTGGTGGTGAAAAAGTATTTCAGATTTTTGTGATCAGTGACCACATCAACTGGAGTACCAGAGCCTTCGAGATAATGTTGTCAGGAATGGAATGCTTCATGAATAGCTAGGAGCTTCTTGTCGTGGGTGTCGTAGTTGAGCTCCGGAGAAGTTATCTTGCGAGAGTAATAAGCCACCAGCCAGATTTCATCATCTGAGCATTTTATGGGAAGAATGCCAGCGATAGTGTAAGTAGATCAGTGAAAATGGTATTGACGAATCACTGGAATGCCACTGGGGCATTCGTGAAACCGAATGGCATGACAAGCCATTCATAGGATCCATACCACATTTGGAAAGCTGTCTTCCATTCATCACCTGCAGTGACACAGACCAGGTGATATGCATGCCAGAGATCAATCTTGGAATAGATTTTTGCACGGCTAGGAGCATTGAGGAGGTCGGAGATGTGAGGAAGAGGGTAGCAGTCCTTTTTTGTGATCTTGTTCAGTCCTCTGAAGTTGACGCATAGATGGAGTGAACCATCCTTCTTGTGGATGAAGAGGACCGGAGCTGCATGGGCAGAAGAAGAGGGTCAGATGAATCCAATGGAAAGGTGCTCATCTAGGAAAGCACGGAGGGACTCAAGCTCGGAGGGTGAAAGGGAGTAGGTGGTGCCGAGGGGAGGTGAGGTACCTTCTTCTAAATCGATCTTAAGATCATATTTGTGATGAGGGGGAAGTGTGTCTGCCCTTCGCTTGCTGAACATGTCAGAGAAGTCATGGTACTCCAGAGGAACTCTGGAGAGGTCAATCTTTTCAGGAGGTTGAGTAGCTGCAGCTCAGAGGTCACCTTTTCAGGGGTGGATTTGCATACTGAACTGGACTGAGCCTTGAAGGTGGCATGCCAAAGCGAACGCTGGAGCATTGATAAGCATGATGGGAAGAGCCTTCTGCTTGGAGAAATGCAGTGTATCAGTGAAGGAGACAACCAGAGGCAAAGGAGCCTCAGGCGTCAGGGATGAGCTCGGAGGGGCCAGACTGGACTGCTGAGTAGGGCAGAAAGAGATACTGCTCACGACCCAGTCAATCAATGGATTGAAGTGGGTGAGCCAGTTGTGTCCAAGGACTAAGGAGCAGGAGCCATCTAGTGGAGTGACATAAAATGTCATCAGGGTGATATCACCGGTTGGAAAGAGAACAGAGAGGTCTAGAGCTTGGGTGATAGTGGAATTCGACATGCCATCGAAGAGTTGGAGAAGGAGCGGGGGTACTGTATAGGTGGACAGTTTATGTTTATTGACAAATAATGTATCTATAAAACAGTCGGAGGATCCTGAATCTACAAGCGCGGGAAAAGGAGTGATATCGTAAGTGACTAAAGAAATGGAGGGCATGAGTGACTGAGGGTCAGAGAGAGTGGACGCATTGAGATGTATCTCCATGGGTGCACATACAGTGTCAACATGACCATCCGGCTGTGCGGAGCATTGGAGGTCGCGCTCTATTTTTTCGCCTCGGAAGAGGCCTCCAGATTGGCTTCCAGAGTTGGTTTGGCAGCGCGTGCTTTGGATGCCCAGGAGGTAGACTGGGGGCAGTCCTTCACGACATGTCCACCTTGCCCACAGAACATGCAGAGCTTGTTGTCGAAGCATTGTTTGCATTCGGCAGTGGTTAGCTTACCATCCTTACTGAGCTTTGAGGAGAGGTCGGGTTTTGGGGGGGAAGTGGAGGCACTAGCAGTGCCAGAGGAATTGGATGTGGGGGAAGTGGTGGTGGCCTTGCCTTTAAAGTTGTTATTCTTCTGGCCGCCAGACTTGTTGTCAGAGGAAGATTTGTTGTCGGAAGCGGATTTTTGAGAACTGGAGTTCTTCTACTGGCATGAGATCTCAGACTTATGCTCCCAGTACTGCATGTCAATAGACTGCACAAGGTGCCAGAGAGCGGCAAGCGTGGGCAGCTTGCCGATGCAGGAGATTTCATCTTTGGTCTGGTCTGGGAGGCCATTGTAGAAATGGTGCCAGAGTGCACCTTCTCCATAGCCTCAGACCTGCGAAGTGATCTGGTTGAACTCAATGACATACTTGTTGATGCGTTGGATATCTTTCATGTTGAGGTTGTCAAGCTGGTGCTTGGCATCTCTGACAGGGTCGTGGTGACCGAAGTTGTCGTTTAGCTCTACTACAAAATCCCTATAGCTATCCATCCAAATAGGCCAGAAAGCTGGATTTCCAATGTTGAGGAGGTCGGGTTCGAACCATTCCAGCGCCATTCCCTTGAGGAATGACTGCATGAAAGTAACCTTGGCACAGTCATTCTAGAACACCCTAGGCCGGTCCTGGAAATTGAGTTTGCACTGGACGAGGAAGGTCCGGAGCTTGTGAGGCTCCATTCTGTTGAATTGGTCTAGCTTGTGAACCTTGATGCATTGACCACCGGAGTCATTAGGACAGCAATTGGCACAAGACAGCCCTCGGATAGCATCAGCCAAATTGGCCAATACTTCCTCGGGGTTGGCGCCATTGTTGTTAGCTCCAATGTCATTGCCATCATCACTTTCTCTGGGGTCATCATCTGGGTCATTGCCAGGACCTGGGAGGCCTCCGGGGATGTTGGGCTCTTCATCGTCTGAGTTGGAATCTGTGGAGTCATCACCAGGACCATCATCGTGGTCCAGAGATGGGTGTGGAGGTGGTGGCATATGGTAACCGCCGGGGAAAGCTCTTTTGGTAGCTTCGTCGCTCTCGGAGAGCTCTTCGATGTGTGTGCTCAACTGTGGTTGGCGTGCACAAGAGGCAGAGGAGAGAGGTCGACAAGCAGAGAAGCTTCGGAATTGCCTGATGGGTTCGGGGATATGACGAGAGGTGGCGAGGGATGAATAGGGGTTTGGCTGAGCAGCCAGCTCTTGTTCTCAGGTTCTCTGAGAACGAGCGCAGGTGTACATGATGTGAGTAGCCATTTGCGATTGTTGTAGGATTGTGTAGGATGAGATGTAGTATGAAGGGACTCGTAACAAGCGTGAGTTCAAATATACTGTTAAGTCCGATTCCACGGAGGTCCAGGTACTTATCTCTGGAATGCTGGAGGTATACTGGGGCAAGGACTTTGGCTTCACCTTATGTGGTGCACCCTTATCCGAGTCCGGAGTCCTTAATTTGCAAGGGGGACAGAGTGAGGAGTCGGAGGGTCGGAGGCGAGTCGTCAAGACTCAAGTGCAAGAACACCGATGAGAGATCAATGGCAGAGATGGGAGGTGTGGAGACTAATGTGATATTCAAACTGAGGTACAGAGACATAGTACAGGAGTTTATATATGGAGGAAAGAAGTCCGAATAGAGTAAAGTAGGATTCAGAAGAACGGATGTTCTGAGGTTCTGGTGCAGTGCCAGTTAGTCGCACAGCCAGAGCTGTGCTCCTTACCCTGAACACTGCATGCCAGAATGGAGTCTAACTAAGAGTGGAGGAACAGGAATGTATCGTAAAGGTAACATACAATAGATCGGAGAGAATAGAGAGAGAGATGATACCAGAGGACCAGAGGTATATCACCAGAGGGGATATGACCAGAGGACTGGAGGAGACTTGGTGAAAATCTGGGATATGACATTGGGGGCAAATTTGAAGTTTATGATGGAGCATTTCAGGTTTCTGGCTTTCAGCCAGACCTTGTTGCCCTTAGAGAAAGGAGAGAAAAATTGTTTGTTTCTTGAGGACATGACATGGTGTGCAAGCTCATGTGCAGCAAGAGTTTCATTCCAAGTGGTGGTGAGGGACTTTAGGTGTATTTCAATGGCAGGAATATTGGAGTCAGATATTACTGAGGGGAGAGCATGAGATTCATATCCCATCATGAGATAGAATGGGGATTGTCCAGTGACAGAGTGGGTTCAGTGGTTGTGGGCAAATTTGGCATGGGGAATGAGTTCTGCCCATATGGAGGAATTGTTTCTGCAGAAGATGCAGAGATACATTTCAACCTCTTGGTTGACCCATTCAGTTTCACCATCAGTTTGAGGGTGGTACACAGTGAAGAGGGCAAGGGAGTAATTGAGCATGCAGCCCAGTTCTTTGGCAAAGGCAGAGGCAAATTGAGGTCCTCTGTTTGAGATAATTTTGTCATAGAGTCTGAAGCAGAGAAATACTTTATGGAAAAAGAGGGAGGTAATTCCTTCAATGGTGACAGATTTCTTAGTGGGGCAGAGAATCACCCCTTAGTAAGGCCATGGTCAACCATGACCAAGAGAGAATCAAAGCCAGTAACAGTGAGGAGGTTGGTGATGAGATTGCAGGAGATCTGTTGGGAGGAACTAGGGGAGTATCAATGATAAGAGTCAGATGATGAAGAGAGAAGAACATGTAACCAGGGTCATGTGTCAAGGGATCACATGGCAAGGGTCTGGAGTGAAGGGTCATGTGCCAATGAGTCACATGTCTTATTCATTATATTCTACATGACCACTGTAAAACACATTGACTTCAAGTTAGCTGCTCAAATGGGGCTCAGGGTTGGGTATACCCCTGATATGTTGACTGACACAGGTAAGTCCAAGTCTACTCATCAACCTCAAGCCTTTTAGCTCTTGTAGTTGCCAATTTATTCATGATGCTAGTGCTGATGGTGGGCAGAAGTGGTGGAATAGGATGCTTGCTTGTGCAATCTGGTGGCATAGGTGATGTGACCTGAACAATTGTCACAAGACACTGATGGCTCTTACAGTGTCCAAATTTCTCGTGGTCTCCCTTCAACCTTTGTGAATCACAGCTGAGCACAGCAGCATGTTCACCAACCTGCGAAGTTAGGTTCATTGGGCTTGGCCAGAAGCTCAGGTGACATTGACACACCTCATGCCATTCAGTATCATGCATTGCCTATATTCATTGAATCTGTCTTTACCATCAAATATCAAGTGTGACACTGAGCTACAAAAGAAGCACAGTCTAGCATTGGTCTCCAAAGTGAATCTGGACAAGCTGGCTCACAAGAGTGATATGTTGATCATTCTTGCACCAGGTGGTTCGGGCACCTATCATGTCATTAATGAGGGCTTACTAAGGAAAATGAAAAAGACAAGTATTCTTATAAACATAAGCAAGGGAATGCTGGTAGATTCAGATGTGCTGGCAAAGGCACTCTGTGAGGGGTGGATCTGGGGTGTGGGGCTGGATGTAGTGGAGAGAAAGCCCAATATATTGACAGATCACCCACTGGTCAAAAAACCAAGGCAAGTTACAACACTATACATATGTTCTATAGGTGGCTCATATAGTAATAGTTGCAGATGCATCATTGTGCCACACATTGGGAGTGTGACACTTGTTACAAGTGTCCTAACTGATGCTTGCTGCGACAGCCTATCAGAGGAATGTCTCAGGATCATGTTTCCTAAGGACTATGAATCTGTTTATTCAGACTCCTTCTATTCCTTCCCCTCTGAAACTGACTCTTCTATTCTGGGAAATTCCTTTCATGTACCATTAGGGCATAGTGTGGGTATACCCATGGGTACCAGGGCTCATATCCACACCCACACCCACACCCATACCCACCATATACTCATACCCACCCATGTGGGTATGGATTACACTGTGGATTGGCCAAAAAGAATCCATACCCATACCCACAGTGGGTTTACCCATGGGTCAGCAGTTCAATCTTGACTTACAATTCTTCAAACAGTATTGGGAGGAGTAGTCTTGAAGGTTACACAGTAGCTCACTTGGTAGAAACATTGAGGTAAATCTAATGTACTTGAATTGTAAAACTGTGATTAAGCAATCTGGTGGCTGTAATGATAACTGCACACCATTTACTATGTCACACTGGTGCTCTTCAAATATGCAACAACACTCTCCCTCAAACAGAAGTGTGGTCTACTCCAATAAAATAATAAAACCCAAATGAGTGAATACAGTTTGTTCAGCAATGAGTGTAAAAAGGTTTCAAACAAATAAGCATTGAGAATTGATGTATCCATTGCATCCTGAAAGTCCAGCACCTGAGCAATGTCCAAATAAGGAAAGTCGTGGCTCAGCTAAACCTTACTCATTCCTTTCTCTGTGCATGATTTTAAATCGACTTCAATACCATCAGGATCAAATATTACAACTCAGGGTGACATCTGCACCATATCCAGTCCATATACATCACATCTGGCACATCCAATTGACCTGATCTGGCCTCAACGCAGACTGGTGATGAGGTGAGCAAACCTCATCTGACTGACTTTTCTAGGTTTCAGCTTGGGCTTGCCTTGATGATATGGCTTGTTGGCAGCCTTGATGGGCTGCCTAGGATGCTTCTGGGATGCCATGTATGGCTCAGGTATGTCCATTTCTTTTCGCTTGTGCCATCCATGCCGATTTGTCTTCCTTCTGGCTAACACCTCCAGATTGAGTCATTTTGACTTGTTGTGTTCACTGTTTGCTTCATCAGCCATCCAGCACCCATTCCCATGGACATCGACACATTTGCTGTTGATATCACACCTTCAATCACCTCCACTGTCCCCTTGCTTGACTTTCTCACCCAGGGGGCCTCCAGGCCCATGGCCATTTTGCCACTTGGCTGGTTTAGTTTGTCTGGAGTACCTATAGATGAGTCCTGTTTGCTCCACTGCTCCAGCTGTTCATGCAACCATTCTGACCCAGTCTGCAGGTTAAAACCAAATGGGTTTACCTGTCTATCACAATATGCAACACAATTTGACATGAAAAGTAAGTAAAACTACTACTGCCTCACTGACCCTCCAACTCTCCCTCCTTGACATCTGGCAGCTCAGCAGCTGCCTTAAGGTCATCTAAATGGACAAAGTTCAAAAGGGACCATGGGCCCAAACACATGACCACACAAGTCAACTGGGCAGACAGATCTGAGTGAATGTGCAAGAAAGTGAGATGGCCACAGCTGAAAAGCTGCTCAACATCAATAGATGTCACTGAGCATAAATGAATTAGTATACAAGAACTGTAGAATACAATGAACATACCTGGAATAGCAAGATAGTCCAAAGCCATGCAGGAGAGATGAGGAAAAGATGTGTGGTGCTCATACCACCATGCATGAGGATCAGTGACATGCTCAACATCAGCCATTAGATATGTATCCAGATCACTGCAGCAATCAGCTGCCTTTGGAGGTGTCAAGAATGTCATGCAGTCGAACATATTGCCATGCTTTTGATTTGTTAAGATCATAGTTGGCTTAGATTATCCCACTTGCCAATGGCATCTCAAGTTCATCAATATCAGAGATGTGCTCTTTCTCACCACTATTGTAGAGTGGAAGGTGGAAGGTTGGTGCTGAGGAGAATATGTAAAATTTCATCATGTGTGGTTCAGGGTTGTAGTCACAAACAAAGTAAGTAATGGTTACCAAACAAAATACAGAGCCACCATTGTCAGTACAAATGTAGTTATTGTTGATAGATTTGCCTAGCTGGAAACTATATATCTATGTGTACCCATACCCACAACCCACATGGGTTATCCATACCCATGCTATGCCCTACATATGTACTGTTCCCTTTTGATGGCTCTTATTTAGACTTCTAACCACATTGGTACAGTTACCTTTTCATCTCATTTATTTTATATTCCTCTTCCATCATGGACCTAATCACCTCCTTCAATCCACCATCCGGATCTAGTATTTCCTTATCCACCCTGGTATTGATTATACCATAGGCTATTGTATTATCTCATGGACCACTCCTAGTAGTACTTTCACATCTGCTACAGTACTACTTAAATATCCACCTTATGCAGCCATTGTACTCAGCTAAATCTGCACAATTATATGCAGTGTTTGGTCTCACTCCAGCATGATGGTTCTGCTGAGATTCCACCCAGACTTCTATAGGACTTCATGTCGCCTTCAAGGACACTCTAAGAGATCAGACATTGTGCATGCATAACAACACTAGAGACTAGGAAAGACATGGTGACATACATATGCTGCTGAGAATGTGGTCGCAGCTCTCTTGGGTGGCAACATACCCACTGAACTCAACCTGTCTGTGTTTTCCCATTGATGAAGAGTGCAGTGCTAATCTTGAGAACTTAGAACTAGAGAGAGTGATATAACTTTTAGTAGACTGTAACTTCCCATTCAGCCAATTATTAGGGGAATTCAGAGCTGATTTGGATGTTAATTTGGACATAAAGGAATTGAAATCTGATTTTGCTTTGGTCAAGCAGTGTCTCTTGCTGGCTGAGTTAAAACATGGCTTCTATTATGAATGGTCTCTGTGAGCCCATCATGTGCCCCTTGCAGGTTTATCTTATATATCCTTGACAAAATGACAAATGTGACCCTCTACAGGTGCATAATATTTCATTTCTCTTTATTCCTTTCTTTCTCTATCTTATTGGGGTATGAACCCCTAACTCTTATCTTATCAGAATAATACATCCCTACATCATACCCAAAGACATCAAGATCTTCAACACCTTATCTTATCAAGAGATACAAGATCTCTCCTCTATTTTATCAGATCCTTATTGGCTATAGACTAGAAGCTGTTATCTTATCCAGGTCTCATGTCAATCATGTGACAATACACTAAATGATCAGGAGCTAGGCTTCTAATTCTTATCTTATCAGACAAGACCTGCTATATATGGAGAAGCTCTCCCATAGTCAAGGTGGCAAGACTTCTACCCTCATAGATGCCAAGGGCTAGATCCTTGACCCCTATCTATCATGTGACTGCTTAGTCAGCAGTCTAGACCAAGACAGTGCTTGCACTACTATCTATAACATCACAAACCTAGATGGTCACAGCCTTGATGGCTATGCCCTTATCTATAGAAGACACATGTCTAGTGCATGTTCCCTTATCTATCAGTATGCTTGCAGCATGTTGTTCATATATCTTATTGCCAAGCCAGCATGAGGCTTGCATCTATCCTTATAAGGGAAGACCCTGTGCCCTTATCTATGACTCTTGATGAGTCAATACTCTAGACCTCAGAAACACATCTTAAGGATAACTTATCTATGATGTCACGGGCTAGACCCTTGCCATCTATAGCATATATATCAAGACATGCATTAGACATGCATTCCCTATCTATGCAATATGCCTAGCACATATATGTCAAGGAAATATAAGATCAATAGCATATTGGTCTCTTATCTTTATTCACATAGATTCTTATTTAATCAATGGGAGATGTTTCCATTTATAGTAATGTATCATAACATGTACAAACAGTAAAGTAGTATATAAAAACCCAGATCCTCAGAGCTGCACTCCAGCTTTGAAGACTTGGAGATTATCTCAGAAAGTGTTACGCTCAGGCATAGATCTGAGTGGCAAGGGGCAAGGGGACGTTAACGTCGCTATTCAGTTGACGTGGCAGGGGTTTGATAGACGGGTGATCTGCTATCCTCAGCCTCAATGGTATGTCGTGAGCTGTTGACCTGGTCAACGTATGTTGTGATGCAGGGACGAAGGAGTCACTATGGGGGAGCGACGACGAAGGGGATGAGGGGAACACCTACTTGGTAGCAAGGCGAGGACAAGGGGGCCCAAGAGGAATCGATGATCAAGGTAGATTCGGGTAGGTCTAACTTGGGGAATACATCGAGGGTATCAAGAGGTTTATATAGGCGAGTCAAGAGAGAATAAAGCGGAGCGTAAAAGGGATGACTCGACTATAGAATGTGATGGAATCGCGAAGAAGGGAAGTGAGTCAGAGATAGCGGTATCAGTACAACTGTGGATACTGTGGATGAGTCATGCTAAATAGGTAAGCGAAGATAAGAGAAGAAGGGGAATAATAAAGCGGCTCAGGCGGGACTCGAACAGCGAGAGCAATGTCTGTAGGGAAACTAGGGTAAGGGTGAAGAGAAAAGAGTAGGGGTATA
>JBBPML010000628.1:0-11059 GCA_038090275.1 Austroboletus novae-zelandiae
TAATCTCATTTTGCTTTATGCCTCTTTTTAACACCCAAATGTTCGCTGTCCTTCCTTTCGACAGTATTATCTAACCTCTATTACTTAAAGTCCACCTTCCCCTGGCATAAACGACACAACATTTCATCGCCTTGCTATAATCACCATAATAAAATTGCTTCGCCCCTTTCGTCTCAGGCGTGGAAATATCATTTTCCTCTCGAAAAAGTTATGTATCAAGTATGGCATTAGCGGGAGTCAAAGTTGTCAAAGTTGAATTGAAAACTTGGCTAAAGAGTGACATGTTGAGCAACTCCTCAGCCAATATTAAACCACCGAATCTCCGACTAAACCTTGCTAGTCGCGCCTGTCGTCGTCGTCCAGTGGCCCTCCCTGTTTTCGCCATGGCAAAGCAGACCTCCTCCAAGGCTCCCAAGGTATTATGGGACAAGAATTATGCTTACCGTACAGATTGCCTCATTGAATGGTGCAACAACAACCCAGCAAAACAGATGAAGCTATTCTCTGATTCAACTCAGGATGCGAAGGAGGAAGGATGTAGCAAGGCTCAGCTCGGTACTGCCAAGAAGATGGTCTATCAAGAACTTGCCCAGTACATTTTTGCACCTGAGCCAGATTTCACCCCGGATCCTAGTGCATTAGCAAGTGCTATGCAGCGACGTCTTATAAAGTAGGTTTTCTTTGTATTTGATTTACCTAACTGATGGATATGTAGTCTTCGAACTAAGTACAATGAACAGGTCAGACGGTTGGGTCAGACAGGTGCAGGGCTGACCCTAGAGGATCTTCAAAAGTTCAACAAGACAAAGGACCTGATGGGTAGGTTCCTGCTTCTCTTGCTTTTGCTGTACTTGAAGTCTCATATATCCCAGACAATATTTTGTGTGATTTTCCCTGGTTCTCCTCTCTACATGGGTGGCAGAGAACAAATCCTGCTTACAACACGGCGGTTACCACTGCTGATGTGGGAGTGAATCATACAGGGAAAGCTGCTGCACTCTTTAATTTGCATCCAAAGCTTTCACTTCTAGGCAGTACAGTGCCTGTTGTTCATGAGAATTCTGCCTCCGCTTCTGCTGCGTCCCTGCCATCTGTCGTTCCATCATCTGATCTGCTGACATCCATTCCACTGTCCTTCATTTTATCATCATCTATTCCATCGTCGTCCGTTCTGGTGCCACCTGTTGACTCAGATCTTGAAGAAGGTGAGGTTCGTGAAGGCCCTACCCACAGTGAACACCATATATCCATCTTTGATGACTTGTTCGTGCTGGATGATGTCGACATCATGCCAAATTTTTCCATCACCCCTGCCACTTCAGCACCTCCTGCAACTGCAATGGATGTTGATGATTCCATGCCCCCCAACATTATTTCACTTAATGACAATTATATTCCGCCATGTCAATCTCACCTCACTTCATCTGTGGCTTTTGCTATAAAGGAGAAGCAGATGCAGGAATCCAAGGTAGCCGACCAGTCAGTGGAATCGAGTCCAGTCATGACAGATGACTCTGATCCTGATGGTGCACCTTCAAGGCTCCTCACCAGTCTCCAACTCAAAAAAAGAAAGACATCCACCCCAGAGATGTCATCTGAGGAGTCAGATGACAAGAATTGGTTTTCTATGGAACCAGGCACCTTGACTACCTCAAATTCTTCACACAAACATGCATGCACATCGCCTGTTGATCAGGCTGTTTCGCAAGTGGGTGAGGCTACTCGAATGATGTTTCATGGCATTGCCTCATTGCAGGCTCAAAAATCAAATAACTGTCATGCTGACCATGAACTCAAGTGCTGGGCTCGTGAGGAGCGGTTTGTCAACAATGACAAGCAACGGGTCCATGAACGTGAGATGCAGTTGCTTGAACGTGATATGGAAACAAAGTGTCTCAGTCATGCACAAACCCTGTCAGACAATGAGGTTTGTAAGCTTGAGTTGGAGGTTGAGCTACAGCAGTTGAAACTTCAGGGAGAGGCACTGAAGGCAAGGTCGAGTTTGGATGCTGGTGAGGGTAGCTTATAAATTGATTTGATGTTAACGTTGTTCATTGAATTGCAGTCTCTTTCCGTAACATGAGAATCTTTGTTGGTTTGTTGTAGCTTTGCCTGTAATATATCATGGCCTTATACATGTACAGCATCGTGTCAACATGTTATACTATGTGTGATGAAGGTGTTGATGTAAGTTCTGCATAAGTGTGTGTCGGAATTGTTGCCCATCTGTTCTATGCTGTTCCCCATTGTTCTCATTCCCATTGTTCTACTAACTCTTCCTCAAGTTCTTCTTCATTTTCACCTTGATTCTCTCTTTCTGCTTCTGCAGCAAAAGCATGTGCTGATGGTTTTAACCCAAGCTTTTTGTTATGATTCGCGTATACCCCTATCCTTTTCCCTTCACTCTTACACTAGTTCCCCTACAGACACTGCTCTCGCCGTTCAAGTCCCGCTTGAGCCACTTTATTATCCCTCCTTTTCTCTTATCTTCGCTTACCTATTTAGCGTGACTCATCCGCAGTATCCGCAGTTGTACTGATACCGTTATCTCTGACTCACTTCCCTTCTTTGCGATTCCATCACATTCTACAGTCGAGTCATCTCTTTTGTGCTCCGCTTGATTCTCTCTTGACTCGCCTATATAAACCTCTTGATACCCTCGATGTATTCCCCAAGTTAGACCTACCCGAATCTACCTTGATCATCGATTCCTCTCGGGCCCCCTTGTCCTCGCCTTGCTACCAAGTAGGCGTTTCCCTCATCCCCCTCGTCGTCGCTCCCCCATAGCGACTCCCTCGTCCCTGCGTCACAACATACGTTGACCAGGTCAACAGCTCACGACATACCGTTGAGGCTGAGGATAGCGGATCGCCCGTCTATCAAACCCTTGCCACGTCAGCTGAATAGCGACGTTAACGTCCCCTCGCCCCTTGTCACTCGGGTCTACGCCTGAGTGTAACACTTTTCCTCCACATCAATTATCATATTGTGGAGAATAAGGCATGACCTGATCCAAGCATTTGCATATTCCAGATCATCTTTGGTTTGGATTTGAATGTGCGTTTCATGTAATAATTGAAAATGATTTTTGATAAATCCATACATGTGCTCTGAACGAACACGTACCTAGAAGCCATGATGATTAAGTTGTTTTATAAAGTTTAAAAGACATACTTTAGACAAGTAATAATTAAAGGTCTTCTGAGCTCTTGACAAACTACCTTCTGTAGGTCTTTTGAATGGGACCACACACCATGGCTGACAAGCATATGCACTGTCTGCCCAAAGCCATTCATGCTGCTCAAAATTGTTACGCTCAGGCGTAGACCCGAGTGACGAGGGGGCGAGGGGACGTTAACGTCGCTATTCAGCTGACGTGGCAGGGTTTGATAGACGGGCGATCCGCTATCCTCAGCCTCAACGGTATGTCGTGAGCTGTTGACCTGGTCAACGTATGTTGTGACGCAGGGACGAAGGAGTCGCTATGGAGGAGCAACGACGAGGGGGACGAGGAGAACGCCTTCTTGGTAGTAAGGCGAGGACAAGAGGCCCGAGAGGAATCGATGATCAAGGTAGATTCGGGTTGATCTAACTTGGGGAATACATCGAGGGTATCGAGAGGTTTATATAGGCGAGTCAAGAGAGAATGAAGCGGAGCGTAAAGGGGATGACTCGACTATAGAATGCGATGGAATCGCGAAGAAGGAGAACGAGTCAGAGATAACGGTAGCGATACAACTGCGGATACTGCGGATGAGTCACCCTAAATAGGTAAGCGATGATAAGGAAAAGGAAGAGTAATAAAGTGGCTCAAGCGGGACTCGAACAGCGAGAGCAGTGTCTGTAGGGAAACTAGAGTAAGAGCGAAAGGAAAAGAGTAGGGATGGGAGCGAATTGTAATAAAAATACTGATCTGGAAAACGTGCAATTTGTGTGTGCTGAAATGCAGTTGAATCATGTAGGCTTCCTGGTACACCAATTGCATAGTCAACAATCCTTAGATTGTGAGGAAAGATCACAACCTTGAATACTGGTGAGTCACATCTGATTAAATATTAAATATTACATACCTGATTGGAAAGGGAATAATTGGATTTGTGATCAAAAAAACCTTCACCATGCCAGCCAGGTTTTTGAAAGAGATTGAATGATGTTCCATCAACACATAAAAATCCACCTCTCCACTCAGAGCATGTCCTTTCCTCCACATATTGCTGAGCCTTTTCCTTTTCCTCCTGATCCTTCTGATTATTCAAGTTGAAGTGAATAAATTCATCATGATGGTGCAGGATAGCAACCATTACTCGCTTATAGCAGTTGTGGACAGTGCCAACAGAAACACCTGCCCACTCTGCCATATCTTGTGAGGTAGCAGCATTGCCATAGTGACCTGCACCATTAAGAAAAATGGCAAGTTGAATAGGAACTGGCAACTGGGAGTTGTAGGAGTTGTTTTGGAAAATGGGATAATCATCGATGATTTTGACAAGCTCCACAAAAACCTCAGCAGACACTCTTAGCTTTTGCTGAAAGAGGTCTGGATGGGTTAGATGCCATTCATCAAGTAGATCGATTTGTGGGATACGGGTGGAGTGAGAATGCTGATGCAGAACACGTGCCTTGGATATCTCATTCTCAAGTGCAGTGATTAACCCTTGAAAGGTGATGGTCATAGCTTGAACTTGTAGATCAATAGAGCCATTAGAATCAGAACTGGAGGTGATGCTATCAGATTCAGCATCAGTGGTATCTGATTGTGAAAAAGAGTTGAGAGAGGGAGAATCAGAAGCAGAGTTGGAAGCATGAGAGGAGTCAGAATCCACTTCTGCAAGTGCTTGATGAAGAATATCTACATAAATATGTAGCTCAAGCTCTCTCCTGGCTGAGGAGAGTGCTTGGAGGAGTTTCTGACGATCAGTGATGTGGGGCATGATGGATTGAATTCCTGGGTACCCATCCGATCCTTATATCTATACTTATCTATGCTATTAGCTGCATTCAGCTTGCTTGGGAGCTCTGTCATGCATTTTCAGCATTGCATTTGTGGCATGTGATTTATTTGATCGGAGCTTAAATTCTGGTTCACATTTAGATGCGACCTCAGATTTGAGCTTCACTTTTCTTTATTATAATTCAACTTTTACAACTTTGACTCCCACTATTCTCATCCAACTTTCCGAAGCCTTTATACTCCAATACATTGCCTCCAACACCACTATCCCTGTTCCAAAGGTCTACTGTGCATTTGTTCACAACAGATGCACTTATATCCTCATGGAACAAATCCATGGTTATTCTCTAGAAAGTGGTTGGCTCCTTCGAGCTCCTGCATCCCAGGAGTGTGTTCTTGCCCAACTACGCATCTTCATCAAGCAACTCAGGTCACTTCCACCACCTGGTTCAAGCATTTCAAATGTTCTTGGTGGCTCACTGTATGATCCTCACTTTCCAGGATCCTCCCAAGTCATTGGTTCATTTCCAGGAGTCCACAAGTTCCATGCGTTTCTTGCAGGTGGAATGCAGCCACCTGAGAACAGTGCCTACCCTGATATATGTGACATGATCCAACTTCAACACCAACCCTGGCCTTTACCTGTCTTCACCCATGCTGACCTCAACATGTTCAACAACCTTGTTTATGGTGATCGTGTGGTGGCCATAATCGATTGGGAAACCGCAGGATGATATCCGTACTATTGGGAATTTAGTATGGCTTTTTTCCAATCTCATCCTTATACCGAATACTGGGCTAGTTATGTACACCATTTCATCGATCCCTTGTTGGTCTCTGAACTAGAAATGGAGCACACACGACATACATACTTCGGTCCCTATTGATATCATATATACTGTATCGTCAGCACCTCAAATCGCCACACTCAGAGGGGATACTTTAGCATTGTGTTCATCAAATATTCCATCTCCTTGGAGTGATAGGTGTCCGTCGTCAAACCTTGCTTTGGTCCCCTAATTGGTTGAAATCTAAGCATCGTCTTGTTCTCTCCTATTCCAAACTTGTACTGGGGCCAGAAAATTTCATCGTTATGTTCGCCGGCATTTGGATCAAGGTTGGTGACGAAGTGAAGCAAATAATTGGTCAGGTCTCCATAGCTGAGGTCACCCCAGAGTAACATTAGAAACAGGTCAGATCCATGGAACTAGGTTCACAAAGAGACTCAGCAGACGAGAGAAATGAGTGTATCAAACTTACAGAGCCACAGTTCTTGACCTCCTTGGCCCATGTGCTTGCTGAAAGAGGAACGAGACAGACAGGTCAAACTCAGTGAGAGACACTCCACTGGAAATAGAATGACGCACTGTATGTCCAAACATTTTGCTTCTGAAACCGCTTCTGTATGAAAAACCTTCATGGTGTTTTGAAGAAAGCATCGCCTTGGAAAGCAGCTAGTTGTTTGAACTGCTTTGAATACTGATTCTTGTCACTGGTGTCAAATGGGGATCCTTTCATAGGATCCTGTGGATAATACTGCAATAATTTTGCAATTTCATCGCTCGATGCATTGGGGAGCCAGTATGTTTCGAGATATTCCACGAGTTCCTCTTCTTTGCTACAGAGAGAGAATCAGTTAAATTACTGTTGATAAGGTATTGTTGAATGCAGCGAGACTTACATGATGTTACTATTTGAAATAGAGAACATCGTGCCTTCATCGTTGGTATTGCCTACAAGGCACATGTGAAGAAATCAGAGGCAAGAAGAGATAGCATCAGTTTAACGATCCATCAGTCTCGATGCAGAAGGGGTCGTGGTCAGTGGTGAGGGAGAGGATGGGTGCTGTGATGAGCGCTTCGTGGAGAAGGTCAAATGATTGTTGACAAGTGTCTGTCCAGACGAAGTCAGTTTTGTTGCTAGTGAGCGCATTGAGGGGTCGAGCTTTTTGGGCAAAGTCTTGGATGAAACAATGGAAGAAGTTGAGGAATCCCAGGAAGGAGCGAACTTCGGTGCGAGACCAGGGAATTGGCCAGGTACGGACGGCGTTAACCTTGGTAGGGTTGGTAGTGATGTGACTGTCAGAGATGATAAGGCTGAGGTATTCAGTGATCATGGTTTCGAAGTCACATTTGGTGTGCTTCAGGGATAGGTGGTTGTCACATAGGATTTGTAACACTTCTCGGACGATGCGATGATGTTCATCAAGAGTGCGGGTGAAAACAAGTATATCATCCATGTATATGATGACCACACCATGATTGATCAGATCACAGAGAATGTGATTCATCATAGTCTGGAAGGTTGTGGGGGAATTGGTGAGTCCAAAGAACATGATGAGGGGTTCGAATAATCCTTGATTGGTGCGGAAGGTGGCCTTCCATTCATTGCCATCTTTCATGCAGACATTGTTATATCCCCAATGAATATCCATTTTTGAGAAGTACTTGACATTACGTAACTTCTGCGTGATCTCTTTGATGAGCAGAAGAGGGTAACAATTCTTGATAGTGATATTGTTGAGTTTACGATAGTCCTGAATGAGACGGAGTTTGCCATCTTTTTTCTTGACAAAGAAGAAGGGGGATGCAAATGGCAACTTGGAGGGTCGGATATGACTGGTAGAGAGGTTTTCTTCAAGAAAGGTGTTGAGTTCTTTTTGCTCTTTGAGAGATAATGGGTATGTTTTGCAGTTGACTTTATGGATGCCTTCTTTGAGTTTGATGGCATGGTCCCATGGGTGACGCGGGGGTAATTTGTCAAAGTTTTCTTTTGCGAATACATCCTTGAAGTTGTGGTAATGTTCGGGAACTATGTCTTCAAAGGTTGCTTCTTGTTTTGACTTGTTAGCCTCAGTGGCCAGGTTGGTTGCAAGAGTGCGGATATATTTGGCATTGATGGAGAAGATGCAGTCTTCCTGATTCAGGTGATTGGTGTCCATGAGGTCAGGGTCAGAGAATGAGAGCATCTTTGTTGTCCAGTCAATGAGGGGGTTATATTGTCTTAACCAGTTGAATCCTAGGAATACTGCGTGGGAGTTGAGATTGGTAATTGACAGCGGGACTGAAGAAGTGTGATCCTGGACTCGGACTTCAACATCGGTGTAGTGGGAGATAGCTCCCGCTGTATTTGCAGTTCCATCGGCATTGTAGACCAGTATGGCACGTGGAAGGGGTTTAGCATGGAGTTGATGCTTCTCGACAAACTGTGTGTCAATGGCAGAGGCCATACATTCAGAATCAATGAGCACGGATGTGTGAATGATCTTGCCATCAGGGGTTTTAAGTTCGATGGGGATCTCCATGGCGTTGGGTGAAGATTTTGACCAGTGACATAACGAGGTTTGTGTTGGAGTTCAAGTAACATGAACTCAGCAGCGTCATGGGATGTGTTGCGAAGGTCAGTGATTAACTCAGCATTGACCTTGGTGCAACAAGAGGTGTGAATGAAGGCTCGGAGATGGTTCTTGAGACAATTGTTGGGCGTGATATTGGCAATTTGCTTGATCCATGTAGTGAACCAAGGTTGGACAGTTTCCATCCAAGAGCGGTCATGCTTTGTGAGCATGCAGATTTTTCACTCCAGGGAGGATTCACTTGTCGAGGTACTACTAACACTCTTTTGTCATTTGATTGCATATTCCCTGGGCGGAATAGAGGCTGCAACATGCAAGGGGCGCGAAGGTGCATTTGGGTGTTGCTTAGCCAACAATTGAGTGCATTCGATGATCAACTTGTTAACTGGTGGTGGGGAGGGTGATGACAACAAGTCGTCAGAGATCTGGTCAACAGACAAAATAGAAAATTGGTTAGTAGATCACTTTTGTGGGGAATTAAGCACAGATTTCGGCTCTGCCACACTCTGTGATTTAGAGTCACCCCACGCCGAGTTATCGAAATACAAAGTCTGATTTCTAATCATTCGAAGTGTACCTTGGAATGAGCACGATCTCATTCGCTGTCTCCTCGGGTAAAATCCTGAATGCGTTGTATGGCATTCTCTAGTTTTTCTAGGGTGGAGTATTCAACTTCAACACCACAAATGTTCATTTTCTTAAGTGTTTCATCAAGTTTCTTATGGGTGGCACATGGCCATGGTGATTTTTTATTTTCTTTTGCACACTGGAAGCATTCTCCAGTGGCTCAGGTTTTGGATAAATCCATCGGGGCTCCTCGACCTCCGAAGGTTCTGGTAGTGGCAGGTGTTGTGGTAGTGGGGTTAACAAGGCGACAGGTGGGAATGGATACTTTTACTTCAGCGGGTAGACCCTTTGAATGAGCTGTCTGTTCTTTCAAGAGCTGGGCCATGGTGCTGAGTTTAAGACACCATTTTTCGTAGTCGTTGAGGTAGTGGGTGGTGAGATCCATAGAGGAGAGCTTGGTTTTCTTTACCAATTGTATGTTGGCATTTTTTCAGATGAGGGAGATGAGGTGTTGTCCATCTTTCTTCACGTTCCATTGCACATGGATGGCGAGGGTTTGTTGTTTGATCATGAAGTCGTCGAAAGACAGACTTTCTTGTTTGAGTTCTTCTAACTTGGCCTTGGCTTGTACAACGAGGTAGATAGGTTTGAAGTGGGTATCGAGAATATCTATGACAAATTGATCAAAGTTGAAGTAGTTGTCCTCGTGATTGGCATCTGTAGCAAGGGTCACAAATTCCTCAGCAGGACCTTCTTTGCAGAAACCATAGAACAATAATATTGACTCGAAAGCAGTGGGGGTTCGGCAAAGCCTTTGAGATAGAGTTTGAACTTTGACATCCAGGATAGGTATTTCTCTGGGTTGCCGTTGAAGCTCGGGGGTTCTTGGATAAAAGATTTTCCTAGACCATGGGTTTCGTCATCATTGTCGTCTTGACATGTCTTGTGTTTGGGCTTTGATATGGATGTGGTTGGAATATTGGGTATGGTAGGAGGTGTAACAGAGTTGAATCCGTGTATCGTAATGTGCACTTGATACTTTGCATACTGTGTGGCAAATTCTTCCATGTTGTTTGCTTGTGTAAATGTAAGCAAGGAGGGAGCAGTAACTCCTGAAGTGGACATTGTTGGTGACGGGGCGATGCTGGTGGTAGACGATGTTCTAGAGATGATAGGAGCTGGGTAAGAAGCAGAAGTTGGCATAGCTCTGTTGAGGGATCCCAGGTGTGGGGGTTGTCTGAGAACGGGACACAAGGTGCATTTGGAAGAAATTTTGTTTGTTGGGGGCGCAGTCCTTTGATGTGCATGAAGTCGGAGGGAATGCTAGAAGGGTAAAAACTCAATGTTCTTCAGCCCAGATGATTTCCTGTGAATGAATGTTTTGATTGGGGCCGCAGCATACTTGGGTGGGCTTGAATCTGAGTTCTTTAAATGATGTCTGCACAAGTTGACCAGTGCGAGGGTGGATGTAGATCTTGAGGAAAGGGTTATGCTTAGCTTGTATAGCGTTCTTCTTTCTAGTAGCTGCGGCATGAATAGTGCGGTAGTGTCAGGGGTGGGGATGAGGATCGAAATCCTTTGTGGTGTGCCCACACTCTTCACAACAATGGCAAGTAGGTGAAGACACTGAGTTGGTAATGGTGGCTTAGGGTACTGGCAAACTGCGCCAGTTACGCGTAATTGGTGATCCGGGTCCCAAAGCTCAAGGGTGAGATTGGAGATTTGTGGGGGTAAGGAGGGCTTGAATATGCGACAGAACTTCCTCTTCGTCTTCTTCACTAGACCCGGTGGGGGGTGGTAATTCGAGAAAGGAATAATAGTCGACAAGGGTTTCGGTGTCAGAGAGTTCACTATTGGATCCTATGACCATCTGTTCTTCCGTTTCAGCTGCACGATTCCTCAGCTGCAAGCATTGTGGAACCTGAACAGATCGCGGGGGAGGAATAGGAATGGGTGCTGCTTCTAAGTGGTGATAGGTGTTGATAAGGATGAATGTCCAGACCCAGGTGGTAAGGAACAGGAGTAGAGCGCTAATGGTTTCAAAAGAATCCAGCGTACGGCTTTGAAGGTGTTCAGCAGATTAGGCTACGAACAATGAAGTTGACAAGGAGACTGCAGAGCACAATGACTGCAATAACTTGAGTGATGGCACTGTAAAGTCGGCCTAGGTCTCATACACACAACAG
>JBBPML010000629.1:0-11043 GCA_038090275.1 Austroboletus novae-zelandiae
CATGATGAATGCAGATTCCCAAACCCGGACGTGTTCATGCCTGAGCGATTCTTGGACGAGAGCGGGTCGCTGAAACCCAAGGAAATTGAGCACATTGCATTTGGATTTGGTCGGCGAATTTGTGTCGAGCGATACTTTGCGGACACGTCGCTGTGGATAACCATTGTCAATGTATTGGCGGTGTTCAAGATTCTGAAACCTCTGGACGAGAACGGAGAAGAGATCTCTCCCGAAGCAAACTTTTCGAATGGGGCTTTGGTGTAAGTATTTTTTTTTTCTGAATTGTCCGATATGGGTACTCATTCGCGTCTCCTGTGGGTCAGACATCCTCTTCCGTTCAAGTGCAGGATCGTACCCAGGTGTCCAGATATGAACCCAGGGAAATTGGAGGGACTGATTGGTGTCGGTGAAGTGTAATCCTGTCAGATGGATGTAGTCGTATCAGTGAAATGTTCATGCCGCGCAAGTACTAGATAAATGCTCTGACACTGTCACACTGAATTGGTTGTTATTGCTAGATCGTGCATTATCATCAATACAAGCAGGCTAGCTCTTAAGTTTTTGCGTCCCTTGATTTCGAAGCAAAGTTGATCCTGGTCGTCAACGATCGTTGAGTAGAAAATTAGTCGACATGCATGATATTCGGGGAAAATAAACTTACACGATTATCCGAGCGAACCGATAGAAACGGCAGCTCCGTCACGGACACCATAAAGACCAATGATTGATCGATAATGATGCTGACCGAGCACCTCTCTTCGCTGCCAACGCCTACCCCGTACGCCGCCGACGCTGCCCACCCATTCCTCACCTCAGCCGCCTCCCTCTCCCTCCCGGAATCTCGTCTCGCCCTCTACCTCGCCCAAGATCGCATCTACGCCGCCCAAGCTTACCCCCGCTTCATCGCATAGCTTGGTCGTCCACGTCATCCATCGACACGAGGTTCTCTGCCTTTCCCATTGACGTCCGACGGCCGTTGACTCTGAACATTGGACTGAGCCAATCGCGAAACGGCCGATCCTTGAGAGCCTGACAGTACGACGACACCGTCCTGAGTCAAACCAAATATAGGCGGGGTTGACAGCTGTGAACAAGGTTGAGATGAATAGGTGTATAAAGTGTGTAATGGACAGCCTCGACGCACCGAGAAACCATTTCCGTGCTTTAATGCTTATGGTCAAGTGATCTATGTAAAGCTCCGACGTGACTTGGCGAAATCGACAGTCAAAATCGAGCCCAAATCGAAGTGAAAGCGGATTTCGCTTTTTGCCGAAGGAAAAACATCATCCAAATCAGCTAGTGTTATGACACGTGAAGATGACGCTGATGACGTCGAGAATGCTATGCCTCCTCTCAGCACTCCTATCGTCCGAGTCAAGGACGTCCTTGACCTCATACACCGAGCTGCGGTCCCGGGTCGCCCCTTGTACTATCTGTAGCTTCTAGACACCATGGTGTACGCCCGCGATTCGCTTCTCTTCGTCATAGTGATACTCATCTCCCCATCAGGAAATTCACCGTAGGTAAGATCGCCCCTTCTTCATCGTGAATTCCCCACATCATCCCACACAGACCAGGTCCGGTCCCTCATGGACCGGCCCACCAATATCCGTAACATGAGTGTCATCGCCCACGGTCAGTGTCTCTGCACCATCACTTCAAATAGTCATCTTATCTACTTTCCTAGTCGATCATGGAAAATCCTCTCTCACCGACTCCCTCGTCTCCATGGCTGGTATCATCGCATCGACAAAGGCCGGAGAAATGCGTTTCACACATATCCGTAAAGACGAAAAGGAGCGTGGTATCACCATTAAATCAACCGCCATCTCCATGTACTTTGAAATGGACAAGGAGGGCGTCGAGACCATCAAGCAGAAAACAGACGGTATGAGATAGTACTCGTCCATCCCATTCTTATTAAACCGATCTCGTCAGGCAACAAGTTCTTGATCAACCTGATCGACTCCCCCGGGCACGTCGACTTTTCCTCGGAAGTTACCGCGGCCTTGCGTGTTACGGATGGCGCCCTCGTCGTCGTCGACTGCATCGAAGGTGTTTGCGTTCAGACGGAAACCGTCTTGCGTCAGGCTCTTAAAGAACGTATCAAACCCGTCGTCGTCATCAACAAGGCCGACCGTGCTCTCCTCGAGCTTTGTTAGGACCACAACAAGGCCTTTAGCTAAGCGCTTCAGGTTACTCGCAATGCAATAACTATTCTGTGAATGGGGAACATTCACCATAGGGCTGAGCCCTTATATACATGCGGATGTGTCTACCCTAAACTACCTTACTAATCACCAGCCCTAAACTACATCAGTCAGCGTACGTCATTATGCATAAGCATGAATGACTATTGTATCAGTAAGCAATGATGTCATTGGTCTAGAATGTGATAATATGAAAATAGAAAAGAGATCATTATAGTACCCCCATTTCAAGGACTGATGTCCTCATCAGTGGGGAAGTCGAAATATGAATCATCAAAACGAATGTAATTTTTCCTAAATTCAATAAATTCAGGTGTAAGGAACATGGGAGAGACCGATGGGAGGGGTTCATTGTGACAGATTGGACAAGAACAGGGAGAGTCGATATCCATAAAACGAATGTGCATTTGTTTTTCTGGACGAGGAGCTGTAGGGTGTTTTCGATGGAAAGCTTTTACTGAATCAGATGCGTTTTTTAATTCAGATGCTTTGATCCACTCATTTTCTTTCCTTGGAAATCCTTTCCATTGAACTAAGTATTCAATGTGATTGCGTCGTTCTCTAGAATTGATTATCTCTTCAATTTCTTGTTCGGGAGTTTGGTCGACAATGACCGGAGGAGGTTTAGGGGGAGTTTTCTGGGATGGATATTGCCCAGCTTGATACGGATGAAAAAGCGACTCATGAAAGACTGGATGTATGGTTCTCCAGGAATGATCTAGTTTTAACTTATATGACGCGGTGCCTACTTTCTTTATTACTTTGAAAGGGCCATATCTTTTGTCATCAAGCTTCTTTGTTGGTCGTTCCATTCGAATATTGGTAGATTCCAGAAGTACGAGATCTCCTTCTTTGTAATCAATTGATGGTTGCGTTTTCCTATCATAGAATTTCTTTATATCCGCAGCGGCATGTTCTAATGATAACTTTGCAGATTTTTGAACTTTTTTGATCTGATCTGCGAAATTCTTTGCAGCCGGATTTCGGATAGTGACTCTAGAAGATGATCCTATGTTTGGTTGATGTCCATAGTTGACCATGAATGGTGAAAACCCTGTGGACGACTTTGTTGTTTGATTGTGAGCAAACTCGGCAAGGGGGATCCATTCTACCCAATCAGATTGTCTGTGATTGGTATAGAGGTGTAGATATTGTTCTACCCATGCGTTGTATCGCTCAGTTTGTCCGTCAGTTTGGGGGTGAAATGCTGTTGATGGGTTTCCTTGTATCTCCAGTAATTTGTAAAGATCTTTCATGAAAGAGGAAACGAATTGTGTTCCTCGATCACTTATAACCTTTCTTGGTGTCCCATGTAATTTGAAGATTTCATCTCTAAATATTTTCGCTACTTCCATTGATGTGATTTGTTTGGTGATGGGGAATATGCGAATCATTTTCGAGAATCGATCTACGATAACCAGTATTGCATCTTTTCCTTGAACTTCTGGTAGCGGTTCAATGATGTCAAGTGAAATGATTTCCCATGGTTGAGAGGGGATTTCATTTGGGTTTAACAGCGTATGTTTTGCCGTCATTATTGCCTTGGCCTTCTGACACTTATCGCATCCTTTTACGTATCTTTCTACGTCTTTTTCATCGTGGGCCAGAAGTATTGCGTCATGATGAGTTCCTTTGTCCTTTTTCTTCCTGGATGTCCTGCCAAGGGGTGATCGTGGTTCTCTTTCAACACTTTTTCCCTTAGTTTTTCATCCTTTGGTACGTACACTAGTTCCTTCCAGTATACTACTTGTTCTTTTTGTGTCCAAACGAATCCTTCTTTCTTTAATCCCTGTTGGACTATCGATTCTACCTTGTGTTGTGTCTTTTTTATAAGGTCCATGATTGTATCTTCTCCTGTTTGCTGTTGCTCTCTTGGAGCCAGAGTAAGATCGTCAGGTACCTCTCCTTGTTCTAACACTCACATATCAAACCCTTCTACCCCTGCTACCTCATTGATGATCGGATTTTCATCGGCAATTTCCCATCCATCATCTAAAAGGTTAACAAAAATCAGTTCTGCGATCACAGCGTTCTCCACAGCCTGTGATTGGGACGCAAAAACCAAGTCGGGTAACATGGTGACTGCTGTGTTATCAGCATCTACCCCCTTTTCAAAGTCTGGCCTCTGGGACAGAGGATCTGCAGGATTGGTTTTGCCTGGACGATGAGTGATTTCATAGTGGTACTCCTGCATGAGTTGATTCCACCTTGCTTGGCGACGATTAAAGTCTTGGGGTTTTCAGAAGAATTCCAGATTTTTGTGGTCCGTGAGGATCTGGAATGGGAGATATGCATCGAGTAGATAATGATGCCAAGTTGTAACAGCAAAGATGACTGCTAGCATTTCTAGATCCACAGCGTGATAATTTCTTTCTTCTTTAATCAATGCTCGAGATATGAAAGCAATGGGTCGCCACATGCCATTATGTTGTTGAGACAATATTGCTCCAATACCAATCCCTGATCTGTCTGTCTCAATATGGAAAGGGTCCTTATTGGTTGGTAAAGCAAGTGCTGGGGCACTTGTAATGATTTGTTTCAATTGATCGAAGGCCTTTTGGCACGCTTCTGACCAAATGAATTCTTGTTTCTCCGAGGTTAATGCATTTAATGGTTTTGCCACTAGAGCGAAATCCTGGACGAAACGACGGTAAAAGTTGAGGAATCCTAGGAATCCTTGCAATTGTTTTCGTGTCTGAGGGACAGGCCAGTTGTGTATTGGTTGAACCTTGACAGGGTCCATTTCAATTGTTTCCTCAGAGACTACTAGACCAAGGTACTCGGTCTTCAGTTGTTCAAACTCACACTTGGTATGTTTCAAGCTGAGTTTATTTTCACGAAGAATTTGAAGTACTTCGTGTACTATGTGTCTATGTTCATCAAGATCTTTTGTGAAGATCATGATGTCATCCATATAGATCACCACTTTTCCTCGATTGATCAGATCTCGGAATAGGTGATTCATCATTGTTTGGAAGGTTGCCGGGGAATTGGTCAACCCAAAGAACATTACTAGTGGTTCGTACAAACCACGATTGGTGCGGAATGCCGCTTTCCATTCATCGCCTTCTTTCATGTGGATGTTGTTGTAACCCCACCGAATGTCCAATTTTGTGAAGTAATGAGCACCGCGAAGTTTATCTATGAGCTCAGCGATGAGTGGTAAAGGATATCGGTTTTTGATAGTAATATCATTTAATTTCCAATAGTCCTGTACAGGGCGTAATTTTCCATCCTTCTTTTTGATGAAGAAGAAGGTGGATGCGAAAGGTGATTTTGATGGTCTGATCTGTCCTGTGGTGAGATTTTCCTCTAAGAACAAGTCAAGTTCTTCTTGTTCTTTAAGGGTTAAATTGTATGTTTTACAATCAATCTTATGGTCACCAGGTTTAAGTTCGATTGCATGATCCCATGGTCAGTGAGGAGGTAACTCGTCAAAGATTTCTTTGTTGAAAACGTCTTTATAGTCGTGATAACTTTCAGGCACCACATTTTCAAAGGTTTTGGCCTGCTTAAATTGATTGGCTTTGGCGGCTAGATCCATTGCCAATGTATTAATGTAACTGGGACTGATCTGGAAGATACGATCGCCAGCTTCATATTCTGATTCTTTCTCATCTATGGGTGATAATTCTGGAATATCGTCAAATTCCAAAACTTTTGTTTTCCAATCGATTTTTGGATTTACTCGTTGGAGCCAATCGTATCCTAAGAACATGGCATGTGATTTCAGATTCGCTAATGCTAACGAAATCTGTTCCTTATGTTCACCGATGTTCATTTCTATGATGGTGAAATGGGTGATAGCCCCAATTGTATTTCGAGTTCCATTCGCATTGTAGACTGGAATTGGACGAGGAAGTTCGTGTTCGATCAATTTATGTTGTTTTGCAAACTGCTGATTGATCGCAGATGCCATACATCCTGAATCTAGTAAAGCGAGAGCAGGGGTTCTTTTTCCTTCGGGAGATACGAGCATTGTATCTATTTCGAACGATTTGTCCGATCTTTTTCTGTTTACAAACTTAGGCTTAGTTTGCAATTCCCTTAGGATAAATCCTGCTTCGACTTTGGTCGCCTTTTTTATACAGATTACCAAGTCTTTGTCTACTTCGCTCTCTCTAGTCTCATGAACGAAAGTTCTTAAATGACATTCTACATGATCGTCGTTCATGTTGTCTGCCATTGCTTTGATCCAGGTGGTTGACCATGGATCGATGGTATTTAATCATGATTTTCTCACAGGTTGTTTTGGGGGATCAGCCCTAGACAAATCCTTCTTTGGTACTAAGACCCCAGTCTTTTCCCTTTGAAGTATCCGGAGTACTTTTGGTGGTTTCTTAGGATCATTTTTTTTTTCAATATTTTTTTGTTCATTACAAGGGGAATTAAGCACCGGTTGAACGGCTGCGCCATTGCTGGTCACCCCATTTAAGTTACATGAACTAGGTACATCTATTGAAGAAGAAATAGAGGTCACAGGAGATCCTGTCACTGTGCCTCGCTTGGAAAACCCTGGAGAACCTGCGCTATCATGGTCTCCAGCTCCTTATTATTATTGTACTCTATTTCTATGCCTCGCACCATCATCTTTCTTGGCTGCCGAGGTTTCATGTGGTCCTTACAAGGCCATGCCTTGCCACATTTGAAACAGAGTCCTTTTGTGTGGGCTTGCCCAATATCCATGGGCACACCGGCACCACTAAATGTTCCTGTAGCATTCGGGTGAATGGTTGTTGTAGCTGCAGCGGCTACCTTGGGCGGGGAAGAAGGTGTATTTGTTTTTGGAGTCCACAGGGTCCAGGGTTGCATTCTCTTTTTCCTTTCGGCAATTTCGGCAAGTAAATGCCCGGCCTGAATGAGTTCATGACACCAGCGGTCATAGTCTCCTGCATAGGTAGTCGTCATGTTAAGACTTCCACGTTCAACTTGTTCGACGATGTCATTGTGAGCATGGGTTTGTAAGAGCTGAATCAAGACTTTCCCATTGTGGGTCATGTCGTATTTTGCCAAAATGATTAGCTGCTTCTGACAAGCAATGAACGTTTCAATGGACATCTTGTCCTGTTTCAATGTCATCAATTCATGTTCAGCTTGCGCCTCTGCATAAACTGGCTTAAATTGGGGTTTGACCTTATTTTCCATAAAGTTGGCCATGCTCATGGCATCGATGTCATGCCCTTCCATGATGAATAGAGTTGCGAAGGTGTCGGCAGCACCTTCTGTACAGAATCCCAAGAACATCCTTATTGCCTCGGTGTCCGTAGGCGGTCTCGTAAAGCCTCCTGTATATAACAGGAATTTAGCCATCCAGGAGTCATATTTGGCTGGGGTCCCATCAAAAGGACCGGGTTTGGCCGTACATGACTTTCCCAGTGGCTGTGGACACTGCGCAATAGACAGTCCGCCAGCCACAGCTGCTGAAACGTCTGCCAATTGTACTGAAGGACCGGGATAGGTTCCTTGCAGTGGATTTCCAACAGTAGGTGTTGGTGGGGGCGCAATGGGGGCTCTTGGAGGAGGAGGGGCGAGGATATGCAATGGGAAGATGGAAGACAGCACTGAATTGGGCCCATCTCGAATGCTACATCGCTGGTAGTCTTGGTATTGGGCATAGAACTCTGCGACAGAGTTCGCAACCATATAGGAGTGTGGCTGTTCAACAGCCAATGGTGTTTTGTCGAGGGAGAGGGCGACGATCCTCAGGGTAGACTCGGAGGAATCTGCTTCCATCTCGACATCTCTTGGTCTATCGGTTCTAAGTCCAAATGTGGACCGTCCGATGCGGGATGATGAGGGGGGAGGAGTGGACATGGTGACTCAAGTTGCCTTAAGTCTGACTTATCTTCCATTCCTTGGTTTGGAAGAGGGAGGGCAAGGGAGGAGGAGTATAACTCGTCACGAGCAAGTTCCAGTTTGGAATCTGCATGTTTTTGACGCAGGTGAAGTCGGGGGGGCAGCCTTTACTTCTAGGCGACTTATTATGCTAAGTGGAGTGACGTGACAATGGCTGTAATCATGCGAACAGCTGATCCTCTCACGGAGATCACCCGGAATAGTGCACTTTTTCAGATACCAAGGGTATCAAGCAACGTTATCCTTATTTATCAAGAGGCGGACGACCTCTACACACAGCGCTAGGCTGCTACAAACACTTGCCCAGTGTTTTACTGGCCTCTGACTACGCAAGGAGCTTTATGCCTTATCGCAGGTGTGCGTGGGAGGGATGGGTAGATCTAGACGCTAAGTGCGCCTTGGCGGAGTGGTGAGAATGGGGAGTAGGTGTGATTTCCTACAAATAGCGCGCTGGGTGCCAGAGTACAGACAGGGGGCAGAGATGCAGATGTCCCCGATAAGCAATCCAAAATGGTTGCGCAGCAGTGGGGAAACAGCGGATGTGGAGGAGAGGTGGTGGTGTATATCTGTGATGTTGAGGAGGGGGAGTGGGAACTCTGGGAATCTCCCATCGAAGGTTATCGTTGGGATCAGAGTTAGTGGTGTCAACGGAGGGGGAGCGGTTGCCTGTACAGTGCTCACAGCGATGTACAGAGGCGAGAGTTTTGGACGACAGGGTGGTGATTTGGTGGGCGAAGACAGGTTGAAGACAGCGACAGCAATAAGTTCGTCGTCGAAGGCGATGGTGAGAGAGGATGGTCGGATGTCGAAGGCAATAAGTTCGTCGTCGACAGAGGAGTAGGGTAAAGCAAGGATATTCACAGAATAATGTTAGGACCACAACAAGGCCTTTAGCTAAGCGCTTCAGGTTACTCACAATGCAATAACTATTCTGTGAATGGGAAACATTCACCATAGGGCTGAGCCCTTATATACATGCGGATGTGTCTACCCTAAACTACCTTACTAATCACCAGCCCTAAACTACATCAGTCAGCGTACGTCATTATGCGTAAGCATGAATGACTATTGTATCAGTAAGCAATGATGTCATTGGTCTAGAACGTGATAATGTGAAAATAGAAAAGAGATCATTATAAGCTTCAAGTTCAGAAGGAAGTCCTTTACCAGTCTTTCCAACGTACTCTCGAGACTCTCAACGTCATCATATCTACCTACCACGACCCCGCCCTTGGTGACGTCCAGGTCTACCCCGACAGGGGAACCGTCGCCTTTGCTTCTGGCCTTCATGGATGGGGCTTCACCCTCCATCAGTTTGCGGGAAGGTATTATAAGAAATTTAATGTTTCCAAGGACAAGCTCATTTCCAAGCTCTGGGGCGATAACTTCTTCAATCCAGAAACTAGAAAATGGATGACAAAGTTGGTGGATGCCGATGGAAAGCCTCTCGAGCATGCCTTCAACATGTTCGTACTTGACCCCATATTCAAGATTTTTGATGCCACTTTGAAGTACAAGAAGGAAGCACTCAACAACATGATTGATAGACTTGAAATCAAGCTTACCCCTGAGGAGAGGGATATTCCCGATACCAAGACTCTCCTCAGGATGACAAATCAGCGATCGGTATCCGTGACTGTGACTCTCGTCGTCTACGTCTCCAAGATGGTTCCTACTTCTGATAAAGGTTGTTTCTACGCCTTTGGTTGTGTCTTTTCTGGAACTGTCTGTGCCGGTCCTAAAATTCACATCCAAGGGCCCAACTATGTTCCCGGAAAGAAGGATGACTTGTTTGTCAAGTCTGTCCAATGCACCGTACTGATGATGGGTCGCTACATCGAGCCTATTGAAGATTGCCCTGCTGGTAATATCGTTGGTCTTCTCGGTATTGACCAGTTCTTGCTCAAGAGCAGTACTCTCACTATCAGGACCAATGAAAAGGTCTTAGGTTGCCCAGAAGGTTACTCACCAAAGCAATGAATAAACTCAAGATGGGGAGTGTCCTACCAGTGGACGTCTCCTTATATACATGAGTGGATGGTCTGTGCACTATCTATAGGGCAGGCCCGAGGACCATAAAAGGGAAGAATAAGTAGAAGGGCATGGAATGCCAAAGAATGTGAGTCAGCATGTGATATGGATGATGAATGAAATCACATGTGAGCATAGGTATGAGTAAGGCGAAAAGAGTCATGACATTACCCCCCTTTTAAGGGCCAATGTCCTCAGCGGTGGTAGACACAATAGTCGTCCCTACAGAAACAGGAGTGAAGGTGTGAATGAGGTACCTCTTTGCATGAAAGTAATGAAGATGCTGGAGGTGGAGAAGGTGGGATCTCAAAGAGAGCGTCATTGAGATGTTTAAAGGACTTTCTGAACTCGAGGAACTCAGAGTCAGTGAAGGTGAGGGAGGTGCCAGAACAGGGGGAGCAAGTGCAAAGTTCATTGTGGGGAAGGTCAATCTGTTGCGAGCTGGGCGCAAGGGGAGTGGGTTCAATTTGACGAATTTTCATTGTCTTTGACGGGCACGCAGCTGTGGGATGTTTCCTATGGAATGCCTTGATTGCGCCTTGTGCGTGAGTCAACTCCAAGGCTTTGATCCACTCATCTTCTTCAGATGGGAAACCCTTCCAATGGATCAAGTATTCTACGGATCCCCAATGGTCACAGGAATTGAGAATAGACTTGACCTCTTGTTTGGGTTGATCATTGATTAGATCAGGAGGAGGAGGAGGAGGAGTGGATTGCGAGGGGAACTCACCGGAGTGATATGGGTGGAGGAGTGACTTGTGGAAGACGGGATGGATGGAACACCATCTGTGAGGGAGTTGAAGTTTATATGAAGCGACATGTTACGCTCAGGCGTAGACCCGAGGGACGAGGGGGCGAGGGGACGTTAACGTCGCTATTCAGCTGACGTGGCAGGGGTTGATAGACGGGCGATCCGCTATCCTCAGCCTCAACGGTATGTCGTGAG
>JBBPML010000630.1:0-11030 GCA_038090275.1 Austroboletus novae-zelandiae
TCTCTTCCATTCTGCCACACCTCGTGTGCGCCTCATGCTCATGCTTCTCGTTAGTTCCACCAATCATGTAATTCTCTCTTATCATGGTACGATGACTCTATATGGACATATGTACAAACATGTACACCTAGACTACACAATATATAAGGCAGGACGACGAGGCTGGATGCTCTCCAGTTTCGAAGTCTTGTTGATTTCCTCACAAGGCTTTCCTTAAAGCTCTACGGGTCGACGTGACCACTCTTTATCCGATTCTCTTTATTGTTTGAGTCGTTTCACTTGGTGGTGCTGCACATCCTGTCAGCATGACAGTGAACAGACCAATGGTGGGTCATGGTCATGGTTGGTGTTGGAAGTTGAATGGACAGTCGAGAACCAGAGAAAGAGCCAGGAGAGGTGGTGACTGTGTTTGTCAGTACAGTGAGGGTGGGTTGGGGACTCGGAAGGTGGTGATGAGGAGTCAACAGTGCACAGTATTAATGCAAGGGACTATACATGACCAAACTTAAATATTATACTAGTCTCATTGGTAGTAGCCCAGGCTGGAACTACATGTATGTACGTTAGCAGGATTAGCTGGAAATGTGGCACTCAGAGGAACTAGTGACAGTAAGCAAAAATGTACAGTATCATTACTAGCATTGAATGTATAGTAGTGGGGAGATGAGGAGGAGGAGAAGGAGGAAGAAAGAAAAAGAGAAGAAAAGGGGCAAATTACAAATGGAATAGTAAATACCATATAGTAAAAGGATGTCATCATTGTCCGGATGGTCTGGTGGGTCCTGCAGTAGTGTCAGGTGAACTTGAAGTTGCATCGCTGAGAGACTAGCTGCTGCTGGGTGCAGGCATTTAAGGACAGTCATCTTGATGAGCACAGTCTGTGTGGCAAGCCCATTGAAACACTTTAACAGAGCTTTTAAGCAAATAGTATGAAGGAATTAGACCCTTGGTCTATCAAAGGACTTCAGACTATGAGAGGAAATCTCCAAGTCTTCAAAGCTGGGAATCCAGCCTTGAGACCCAGGGGTTTATATACTATTCTACTGTTTGTATATGTTAGGTTAAACTACTATATAAGGAAACACATCCCATTGGCTAGATAAGAGTTTGTGTGAATATGATAAGAGTTAGATATGCTATAGGCTGATAAGAGAGAAGCATAGTGGAGATTAAGCATAGCGTTGCACTATAAGGCAAGATAAAGACTGCATGTGAAACATGTGTTGGGCATAGGGTATGATGTCATAGATAAGGAGATAAGGGTCTAACCCTTGTGCATGTGATGTGTCACATGATATGGTCATGTGACTGAGTCTAGGCTGCTGATGTAAGCAGTCACATGATAAGTTAGAGACAACTGGAAGACAAGTTCTTTCCACCTTGGTGTGGTAATAAGTTACCATATATGGGAGGTCGCGAGTTCAACCCAGCCAAGTGGCAAGAATTAAGTTAGGTGAAATGAGTGATTGTAACACCCATGGGCATGCTGGCCTCTCCTCTCATTCCCTTCGAGTGGTGTTGATTGCATGGAGGAGGGCTGTGTGCCCCTGCTCGGCCTGAGGTTCATAGGTAGTGAGAAAGCTGGCCTCATCAGAATGATGCCTGAAAACGGATTGTGCTACCACATCAGTAGCAGGTCAAGGATGTCAAACATGATCAGAGACTGACATGTTGATGAATTCAAGAGTGATGACTGACTGCTCGAAATACTTGGTCAAAAATACCTGGTTGAGTCCTTGTAGCCATGCCCATGGCCAGTCTTTGAGGGGTGTGTTCAGGCCAAGACTTGGGTCTCTATCCATCCAGTGCTTGATGATATCCCACCAAGACTCTCATTTGGGTTTTCATGTTCCATTTGATAGTGACACAGGAACATCAGGGATGAAACAGCCTAACCTTGGAAGTTGGAGAAATGATGAGCGGTGGTGCCATCTTGACACCATTTCACGACCTGAAACATTCAGTAGCAGTCCAGAGAATGACCCCAGCTCCCTCGACAAGGGCTATCAAGGAGTGAACATGTGAACATGGCACAGCAGGCCAGCTTGAGTAGCACTGGGAGGCATAATGGTAACTGTGTGATCCTCACCACAGCTGATGCTGAGAGAGGGAGGGGCGACTGCTGGCATGACCATGAGCAGGTTGTTGGTCATATAGCTGACACCTTGAATGAGGTTACTGGCAATGATGTCGCTGAGCTTGTCAACAGCATGAGTCAATGAGTCAATGCTTGTAGTGACAGAAAACTGCAACGTGTGCAGCTCTTGAATGTCTTTGATGATGGATGCAAACTTCATGTGTAGCTCCTCAGTCGAGACTGGTTCAATGAGTGTTGCTTCCCCCATTAGTGACCTGTTGCTGGTGTTGTGCAGGGTTGGTGCTAGGGCATCTCGGTAGTCAGTCTCGTAAATGTGTAGTTTGTTGAGGAGGTACCAGATTAGAGTGTCACACTATAAGCAAACAGTGACTCGAACAGTGAGCTCTATGCTAGAAAGGGTAACTGTGATGTACATACCTGCATGTGGATCGTCGACATTGGTTGCTACACGTATAACATCTACCATGGGGTAGCATCCCCGAGGACGATAAAGGAAGATTTAATTTTTATATATCTTAAAGTTGATTGCTGGGGGGTGCCATTTTTGCATGAGCAGTATTGAAATGGGCTCGCCACGCTGTGAGTGTAATTACCGTGAGTGTACAAAGGCATGAACCTGAAATGAGGGCAAGATTAAAAACACACAACTGACAATGAAAATGCCTCAATCATTCGGATTCGTAGTATTCTTCCCCTTTCCTTCCGTCTTTTAGCGCTGGAAAAGACGCTAAATATCTACACAGAACAAGACTCAAGGATGGTAACTGTAAAAGACAAACAAAAGACTGAGCAAAAGGAAAGGGGAAGAATACTACGCACTGGTGTTACATAGCCAACGACAAAGTTGATGCCAAAGATGATAAGGTGATCAAGAGTCCTCCGAATACTTCCGAACAGTCATGACATCCTGACCATGAACATATGAACGTTCTACAGTAGAAGTTCTCATAGGGCATCATGTCGGGACAGGCCCTATCCCAATGCATGATTAGAAATATGCATGCATAGCATGTGACAAAAAGTAACACTATTACTAAACTAGTCACAATGTATCACATTGCTGCCAAACCACTTATCCAATAATGCCTGTTGTGCTCTCTTTCTTCCTCATCATGATTCTGAACTGCCCAATTTCTGAGAGAGGTCAACTGCAGTGTCTGGCATACTGTGAGTGATGCTAATCCTCTCCATCCTCTCACATCGATCTCTGAAAGATTCATTTCCAACTCAGACACCATCTGACTTGATCTCCACAATATCCCATTTGGCAGCTTCCTTGTACTTCATGCAGGAAATAATGTCTTCATTGCCACCTTTAAATATGTAGTCCAAATGTTCTATTTCCTCTTATTCAACCAGGTTAAGCATTTGTTCCAATGCACATAAGTGGTGTTTCTATGATCTGTTTGTGCTGTTTAAAGTTATCAACAGTTACCAAAAGGTCCCATTCAGCATCAGAGAGTTAGGCAGATGTAGTGATTACTTGGTGTGCATAGTGGGAGAGCATAAGTTCAGCAAGATGGCAGCCAAAAATCTTAAGCATGAATGTGTCGAGCCCTTCAAAAGCCTTCATTACATCATTCTCTGTGTCCATGACAAGTTTTAGCACCAGATCCTAGCTAATGAGGCTGAACATGCACCCTAAATACCAATCTCATTGTACATAATCAGGCAAAACCTTTATGCATTATGCACTATGTGAATCCTAGAACTGCCCAACTCTGGACCTGGCTGTTACGATCGTATATTTCCATCTATTTTATTTTCTCCTTAACACTGGTTTGAATCCTCGACCAGACGCTTATAGTATTTTATTCCCACACCAAGGTGAACGAGACTTGTCCTCGACTTGTCTCTATTTTATTATGTAACTGCTTACACCAGCAGGCTAGATGCCGGTACTTGCTGCACCACATGCCTTAAGGGCTAGACCCTTATCTCTTCTCTTATGATGTTACTCCTCATGCCCCATGCCTAGACTCTTGCCAGCCAATGGCACATCATGCTCATATACCAACCTATGGCATATGTTTCTCTTATCTCTACCGACTATGCTATTTACAGTATTTACACAAACATGTACATACGTTGTGCATGCTATATAAACCCCAACATCTCAGAGCTGCACCCCAGCTTTGAAGACTTGGAGATTTCCTCTTCTTGTACTTTGGACAAAGTGTCCTCTTAGCTCACCTTGATAGGGACAAGCCCTACTATTTGCCATCTCTCTTGATAGGCCTGTGGCCTACTATTTGTTGAGGTTGTGGTGTGGTTCACCGGAACCCTGGTTGCACTCCTCCTCTCCTTGATTGGCTAGACTGCACCTGTTGGTGGTCTCCCAACTCTATGGCTAGAAGAGTCATTTCACTTCTTCAAAGCTACCTCAGCTCCGGCTACAAGCCTCAGCTGCTGCAGAACTCTAGACAAGTATCAGACCTCAAGTAGAGGAGTCTTCGGACATTTCTTTATTTACTTGCAGGTCATCCCTAGTGGAAGGCATTATGATGAAGAAGATCCTCTGGGACATTGGGACCTAGAGATGGGAAAAGGAAGGAGACACCCATCCCTTCAATGGACACTTGTTCCCTATCTGACAGAGAGCATCTCAGGCTCCTGTTGCCTAATCAGTTGGAGGAGACAAGTGTGAGCTGTGTCCTTGAGCAAATCTATAGGAACAGGACATGTCTCTAGTCCTCTGGGAGTGACCCAGGGAAAGTCAGTTGACCACTGTGCACATCTACTGTGCAAGCTTGGCAACATCAGGACGATCTTGATTAGGAGATAGGCAGATCCTGGTAGCACAGGAAAAGTTTTTATTACAGAAAGAAGCCCTGCACGGACAGGCAAACATGAACCCTAGAAGCGCTACATCTAAGGGTATCAAGAAGACCCAGCAGGAGCAGTGCCCTGACTGTGGGACAATCTGGCAGTGCCAGAAAGGAAAGCCAAGAGAGTGCCCAAAATGCAGGACTCTAAACTCACAGAAGAACCGACAGATGATCAGAACCTTTGACAGAGAAGACATCTCTGAATACTATGAAGAGGTTGATGAAGACCTTCTACCAGGGGTGTCTGTTACCACCCACCTACCACAAAGTCTTGAGGACCTCATTACGTTTGATGAACAGCCGCTTGAAGCTGCTGATGACCTACCCACGCTGCAGTCTATATCAGAAGACTCAGAAGGGGCAGTTCAAGCGCAACAGACGACAATCAAAGAAGACATGCAGACAGGCTCTGCAGAAACTATTATTCTAGAATCCAAGACCCTGAAAAGAAGCACAGGCCATAGGGATCTGAGATCCTTCTTCCAGGGAACTGTTATAGAAAGGGTTCTGGAAGCCCAACATGAGGGAATCTTCCACGATGTGGAAGAAGATCCCTACTCAGTCAAAGAACCACGATCCCCAGAGGATCAACACACAATCCAAGTCACACCAGCTCATGATGAACTGGCTCATGTCATCCAAGAACTCAGTGCCATGACAAATATGGTAGCTGAATTACAGAAAATGATCGAGGTGCAAAGCTGCCTCATTGAAGAACTTAGGGAGGAACAAAGCAAAAACTCCCACCTTCTAAGATCTGCTGTGTGGAACATTACAAAAGTACATGACAGGATCATAATAAAGAAGGAGACCAGTAAAGCCGGATCTCAGACAGAAAAGGAAGCTCTCCCCAGGCCAGTGGCCCAACCCATGGCAAAGGGAAAGGAGAGGGAAGCAGATGCATTCAGGCCCACAGCAAGTGAGGCAACCAAGAAGGTTCAATGGGATGAGGAAGTCCCTGGACAAGAAGGGGTTAAGTTAATCACCCCACAATCAGAAAAGAAGGCCTCTCCCTCATTCGTAAATAGAAGGCTTGGCATGGGACGCTCACAGCAAGCAGTCCCCTTGCCTCTCAGGAAGGAGGCCTTATATAAAGCGCATTCTCAGAAGATAGAAGCTTCTGTAATGGCAATAGAGGCAGGACTCTCTAGACCAAGCATCAGTGGACCCAAGCCACTTCAAAGAAGGCCTAGCACCTTAAACATTGGTAAAGCAGTTGGTACCTGCTATGCATGTGGCAAACCCGGTCACTTGGCCAAGGATTGCAGGAAGCCAGCACCTAGGTGCCACATTTGTAGTTGGCAGGGAGCTCACAGGAAGGGCTGCCCTGAAGGACCCCACTTTAGGGGATAAAGCATATTTAGAAATGTTTCATGCCGAGGATCCCGAAGTCTTCAGAGAGGATGATGGTAAAGGCCACTGGCTAGCTGAAAGCTGGTACATTAATCTTATCAACGATGGGTACGAGCCTATTGACGACGGACCTATCCTTATCCTATAAGGAGGGTCAACCACGCCTTGTGGACTGGACATGAGAGTCCTTGCCGCAATGAACAAACAAGAGTCCACAGTCATGGACGATTTCCCAGAAGAGATCTACCTGCATATGATGCGCATGGCCAAGGACATCAAACTTAACATACAGATCGGCTCAAAGCCGAATGAACTCTACCAAGTAAGCGCGTTGCTAGACAGCGGTGCCACTTGCCTCTTTTTAGACCAGTCATGGGCCGAGAAGCATCAAATACCCCTGAAGCCGCTCTCTTGCCCTATCCCCATTTTTAATGTAGATGGAACCAAGAACTCAGCAGGAAACACCATGCACTCCGCTGAGCTAATTATCGACCTAGATGGTCACAGAGAAAAGATGACGGCTGAAGTATCCAACCTGGGAGGATTCCCACTGATTATCGGATTCACATGGCTCCGTCGCCACAACCCTGATATATTGGGTCAAGGGCATGGTAAAGATGACACACTGCCTGCAGTCATGCTATCTACTTCAAGATCGGGCCACTCGAATCTGCAATTCTGCAGAAGAACCCAACGAACAAGAAGGAGTGTGGGAAGGATACTATGCAAGGGCCACGCTAGACGCATCCTCTATCCCTGCTAAGGAAAGAACCATAGAAGAGATGGTGCCTGAATGCTACCACAAATGGCTTAAGGTCTTTTCGGAAGAAGAATCGGAATGCATGCCAATAAGAAAACCATGGGATCATGCCATCGATCTCAAAGACGATTTCCAACCCAAGAAGGGAAGGATCATAGCCCTGTCTGTGACAGAACAAGAAGAGGTGTTGGCCTTTATCGATGATCAGCTTTGAAAAGGATACATCCGCCCCTCTAAGTCCCATCAAATGTCACCGGTGTTCTTTGTCCCAAAGAAGGATGGAAAGAAGCGCATGGTCCAAGACTACTGCTACCTCAATGAACATATGGTCAAAAATAACTATCCCTTGCCATTGATCGGGCAGTTAGTGGATCAGCTCAAAGGAGCCAAACTATTTACAAAAATGGACCTCCGCTGGGGTTACAACAACATCTGCATCAAAGATGGCAATGAATGGAAAGCTGCCTTCGTTTGCTTCCACAGAGCCTTTGAACCCTTAGTTATGTACTTTGGGCTATGCAACTCCCCAGCCATGTTTCAAGCAATGATGAACGAGCTCTTCGCTGACATGGAGGATGTGGTCGTGGTCTACATCGACGACCTAATGATATTTACCAAAACAGACTCCCTAGAGGAGCACGAAGCGATTGTTCAACAGGTGCTAGCTTGCCTGGAAGAGAACGATCTATTTGTCAAATCAGAGAAATGCACATTCCATGCCACAGAAGTCGAGTTCTTGGGCATGATTGTGGGAAAAGACGGAATCCGCATGGACGATTCCAAAGTAAAAGCAGTGCTGGAATGGCCCACACCGAAGAACCTACATGGAGTAAGAAGCTTCCTAGGACTAGCAAACTTCTATCGGCGATTCATCTCCGACTATGCCTCTATTGCAAGGCCGTTGAATGACCTAACCAAGAAAGACACTCCTTTTGTGTGGAGTGAGAAATGCCAAGAAGTGTTTGACACGCTTAAAAACAAGTTTACCACTGCCCCGGTACTCGCCTTCCCTGATATTGACTGTCAGTTTCACCTGGAATGCGATGCCTTGGATTACGCCACTGGTGGCATCCTATCTATACTCCAAGAAGACAAGAAGTGGCACCCAGTAGCCTTCTACTCGCACTCTATGTCCGACCAGGAACGGAACTACCCGGTCGCCAATAAAGAACTGCTCTCAGTAATGTGTGTGTTGGAAACGTGGAGGCACTCTCTGGAAGGAGCAAAGTCCCAGTTTGAGATCTGGAATAATCACCAAAATCTTCAGTGGTTCATGGTTAGACAAGATCTGAACCGAAGACAAGCACGCTGGGCGCAATATCTATCTAGATTTAACTCTGTATGGTGCCATAAAGCTGGTGCCACTATGGGAAAAGCCGATGCCCTCTCCTGCAGAGAAGATCATGCAGAAGGCATCGAAGACGATAACAAGCAGGTTCTTGTAATTCCACCAGAGTGGATCAGATCCACGATACTGGTCCAAGATGAAGGCGATAAGTTATATTCTTGCATTAAAGCCAAGACTCTGCTCCTTCAGAAGTTGGAGATACAAAAGCTCTATGAACAGGGCTACATGGAGCATGCTAGAGACATGGTCCTGCTGCTCAATGAAAAGGTGTTTGTCCTGAATGATGAAGATCTCCATCGCGATGTGGTAACAAATTGCCACGACACCCCATCGGCCGGACACCCCGGTCAGGAAAAGACGATAGAGCTTCTACAGAGGCACTACATGTGGCCAGGAATGGTCACTTATGTAAAAGAATACATCACCCAGTGTGATGTATGTCAACGCATTAAGATGGGCAACAAGCCGCCAGCCGGCAAGCTCAAACCCCTGGAACTCTCCACGGCTCCTTGGGTAGACGTTTCCATGGATTTCCTCACGGATCTCCCCCTATCTAACAGCTCTGATTCGATTCTTGTGGTCATAGACCGATTCAGTAAAGAAGTCGAGTTCATCCCCTGCACAAAGTTGGTAACCACGCTAGACACGGCATGACTCTATCTAAACCATGTGTGGACCAACCACGGGATCCCATGCTCTATTGTATCCAATTGAGGACCACAGTTCACATCTCACGTGATGATGGAACTATGCAAATGACTCAGAATCAAACCTAAGTTATCTACGGCATCTCACCTGCAGACAGACGGACAAACAGAATGCATGATCCAAGATCTCCAGCAGTATCTCCGAACGTTCTGCCACGAGAAGCAACACAACTGGGCAGACTGGCTAGCCATTGCCCAATTCAGCTATAACTCTAAGAAGCAGGCTTCCACACAAAAAGCTCCCTTCGAAGTCACACAGACTTACATACCATGAATGGGAATAGAACCAGGGTCATCTAAAGCGCCAGCCACCGATGAAGTGGCCCTTAACATATCAAAAATCTTAGAATCTATGGGGACACAACTCGAGAAGTCCCGAGATCACATGAAGATCCAGGCAGATAAACACCACTCGGAAGCCCCGAAGTACAATGTCGGAGACGAAGTACTCTTGGCAACAGACAACCTACGCTTGATGCGCATATGAGGTGGATCATGTTGTTGACACTTGCTGGAAGGGCAAAAAGAAAGAATATCTTATTCACTGGTCTGGATACTCCGACGATGAACACACATGGGAACCAGAATCAAACCTATCTAACACAAAGCAAGCTATTGCCCACTTCCATGAACTGAATCCATGCACCCTAGCATGAGGGGCCTTTACGCAATTCGGTCTATTTAACCCTTATGAAGACGAAGATAGCATCGCCATTCCGGTTGACCAGGTGTTCAACCCATAGAAGGAGGGTCGTGTTACGATCATATATTTCCATCTATTTTATTTTCTCCTTAACACTGGTTTGAACCCTCAACCAGACGCTTATAGTATTTTATTCCCACACCAAGGTGAACGAGACTTGTCCTCGACTCATCTCTATTTTATTATGTAACTGCTTACACCAGCAGGCTAGACACCAGTACTTGCCGCACCACATGCCTTAAGGGCTAGACCCTTATCTCTTCTCTTATAATGTCACTCCTCATGTCCCATGCCTAGACTCTTGCCAGCCAATGGCACATCATGCTCATATACCAACCTATGGCGTATGTTTCTCTTATCTCTACTGACTATGCTATTTACGGTATTTACACAAACATGTACATACATTGTGCATGCTATATAAACTCCAACGTCTCAGAGCTGCACCCCAGCTTTGAAGACTTGGAGATTTCCTCTTCTCGTCTTACATTCCTCTACGGGTCAAAGTGACCACTTGAGTTCATCTTTATTACGCTACGCTTTAGAGTGTTTCACTCTACAGGCACATAATATTTCATTTCTCTTTATCTCTTTCTTTTATCTCTTTATCTTATTGGGATAACGTATTCCCACATCATACCCGAAGACATCCAGGTCTTCAACACCTTATCTTATCAAGGGATACAAGATCCCTTCTCTATCTTATCAGATCATCTGGTTATGATCTACATCCATGACATGATCTAGCATCATGCTATCTTATTGGCTATAGACTAGAAGCCATTATCTTATCAAGAATCACATGTCAATCATGTGACAACACTCTAGATGATCAGGAGCAAGACTCCTAATCCTTATCTTATCAGGCAAGACCTGCTATATATGGAGAAGCTCTTCCACAGTCAAGGTGGCAAGACTTCTACTCCTATCTATCATGTGACTGCTTAGTCAGCAGTCTAGACCAAAACAGTGCTTGCACTGCTATCTATGATGTCATGCCTCATGTACAGACCTGGACCATGACGTCACAACCCTAGACAGTCACAGCCTTGATGGCTATGTCCTTATCTGTTAAAGACACATGCCTAGTGCATGTCCCCTATAGATCACAGCATGCTTGCAGCATGTTGTTCATATATCTTATTGCCAAGCCAGCACGAGGCTTGCATCTATCCTTATTAGGGAAAGTGTTACGACTCATATATACCCCTACTCTTTTCTCTTCACCCTTAC
>JBBPML010000631.1:0-10982 GCA_038090275.1 Austroboletus novae-zelandiae
CCAGCCCTAAACTACATCAGTCAGCGTTGCGTCATCATGCGTAAGCATGTATGAGTAATGTATCAGTAAGCGATGACATCATAGATCTAGAGCGTGATAATGTGAAAATAGAAAAGGAATCTTTATAATGATAGAAGAGGATGGAACATGTGGGAGACGTATGGAATAGGACAACTTGCTTCTTCTGCAAGAGAGAGACGAGGAAGTACCAGATGAAAACAGTCTTCCCTGCAAACGGGGATCAAGTAACATGAACAGAAATAGGGACGAAATGTTCGTACCAATTCCTGGTTGTCCTGTTATGATCACTCCTGTTTCCGGATCTTTCGCAGCCCAATTCCAAACTAGCTCCTCAGCCTCAACATAGCACTTGCGAATAAACAGACGTTTGAGAGGGAATATTGCGAAACCGCTCTGTAGCCTAAGATCGAGAATCTGGTCGCTCGGACAGAGGGCCTCTTTATTGACATTGCGCCACTTGTCTGCAAACCGTCGCCATACTACATTGGCTGGTTTCCACTCGCTGCGGCAATATTCAGGCCACTCCCAGTTGGAAGGCTCTACATCAACATGGTCAATAACAATGCTGGAGTAAACCATGGGTGAGCTCACGGGCATTAGTTTCACAGAGTAAATCCACCATTTCTTGAATGTGTCACTGTTAGGAGTCAAAGGGGATCAAGGTGGAGGCTGGGCATGACAAGAATAGGGGGCTTAGTGGTGCACATGCTCAACAGCGTGCCCAACCAATATGCACAAGGACAATGACGATAACGATGAAGCCTGTTATATATAGAAGCGCGTAGTACATCTTTGTACGAAATTTACTTTATAGTGCTATGTATGTAGGCTATGTAGTCTACATACATGGTAATGCACCTTGCTACAGCGCTGTGCTTTTTTTGACAGATGTGACCGGATGCTGAAATTGATGTATCAATGTCACTGATGGTAGGGAACCACACCTGTTTGGAAGAATACGTAAAGAGCACCACGCCAGCTGAGAAACATGCAATAGCGATCACGAGAAACACCAGCGAAGACCCCTTCATCCATGCGAGCAACCACCGCGGGACGCGATGCGTGGGCGAGCGACTGTAACGGACATGTCGACACGACGCTCGGTGAAAAAGGGAAGGGCTACTCACTAGATAGACTGTTTCCAAGTGAGACGTTGATGCCACCGGCGATACTGAATATCAAATACGACATCCAAAGCATGTTGACACTGTTGCTGAGTATATGTATATTTTCCTTCATATTGGTCAAACACGCCAAGAGTGACGCGTCGACGGCTCCAAAGACGATGGACAACGTCGAGACGTTGAGCAAGTTCTTGGTCGCGTGTTGTTGGTGGAACCAAATGGTCGGTATACATTGGATGGCTTCGTCAGTGAGGTGTGCGCCACCCCACCGATCTCGATAAAGATGTTGAGCGCCGCAGTGATTTCGTCGAGATGACCTCCTGTTTCGAACATGAGGTCATGAACATACTGTTGCGCTGGTTGTGATCGGAACTGGTCTAGAAACGAGGTGAGGGCACACCACGCACGACAGCAGTGAAAGCACGCACTCTTGTATTCGTCGAGGCAGGCTGAAAAGTACGTGAGAAAGACTATCAGAGGAAGAAAAAAAACAGAAGAGGCAACCAACTTTCAGATCGCCTTCGAACGACCGCATGGACTGCGTGATCGCCTCGTCGTTGAACTCTTCAAACTCGTTCAGACAACTGATGAACGACCCCACGTCCCTCGCGAGACTCTCTAGCTGGCTTGGAAGCATGTCGAGCTCGAGATTGTCTTGTAGGATGGGCACCGTCGAGCGATTACGCCAGTCCTGCCATCGTTCCATGATGTTGAGGTTGATGAGCACCTCTTGAGGTCTCCGAGTGATCTTGCGTGGGTACAAACACGCGGCATCTTCTCGGAATAGGAACAGGATCTCGGCGAGGCGTTCTTGGAGTCCAAACGCGGACGAGACGATCCCGACCGAACTCCCCAGTTCGCGCGAGGCGTTTTCGAAATCGCGGAGCTGTCGAAAGGTGGATCAAGAGTTGCAAAAGGGGGCGGGCGTACGTACCTGCTCGTCGAGTGTTTCGATCCGCCTCAGAGGGGCGTCAGGCGCGGACGGCAGGAACGCTCGAAAGGCGCTGTACCTCTCAAATTTGAAAAACAAGTCTGACCCGGCGAGTTGCTGTTTTTCGTCCGCGGCCAGCGCTGGATCAACGTGCCAACACACCACAAAAAAGGATTCAAAGGCGACACACGTTCTTCTTCCAAGTCCAACGGATCACCCGTCGCTAGAATGAAACGTCGGTACGCTTTCCCAGTCGAGACGTAAACACGAACCGGTATAAACGTCGTTGCTACGCTTCAGCTAGGCGACCACCTTTGAACAAAGACAAATGATAACACTTTTGGCAATTCAAGATAGGGAACCCTACAAAGAAGCAGAGGAAATGGAGACAGTGGAGATGACAACTGGGACTACCATGGCAAACACCAGAACAAGCACCTCTGATGATTCCTTCAGTTCCTTCTATTCAACCTTCCTATTTATCCTTGATTCATGACAACTGGACTAATGATTTTCCAGATTTCCCCTTGTCTTTTCACAGATACCTATAGCAATGTCTTCTCTTCTCAAAGACTTCAAAATCAACACCACCACCTATGCTCAAGTCCCCATGCTCATGGAAGAAAGCAACTACAACATCTGGAAGAAGCACATGTATGGCATTCTCCAAATGCATGGTGTTGCTGGGTTCATAGACAGAACCCTTATTTATGCTACTATAACTGATGCTGCAGATAAGGCCCCCTGGAAGATGTTGGACAAACATGTCCGTGGTGCTATGGTTATCACTCTTTCTGATAGCCTTTTGGCTAATGTCAGCTACCAATGGACTGACATGACAACCTTTCCATCCCTTGCTAAAGCTCTCTGGGACACCTTCACTGGTCTTTACAAGACCAAGGGCATAGTTGGCCAATTCCATATTTTCCATAAAGTTTCCAACCATCACATCTGCCCTGCTCATGCAGGAGACAACATTTCCTCCATTAATTCACTCTTTGAGTGCCTGACTGCTGTAGGTCTCAACATATCTCAATCTCTTCATGCCATGATTATCCTTAATCAACTTCCACCTAACTACTTCCAACTCACCTCTACCCTCACAGCTACTGTTGATGAGACCAACTTTACTGTAGATCTTGTTACAAGCAAGATCCTAGATGAAGCAGATTTTCGAGGTGCCATTCAAAATCGCCCTCCTGTCACTGCTAGAATCTCTGAGGTCCAAGCAAGACCTTCTATCTCTTTGACTATAATTCATCATGGTCATCCTTAGCATAATACTTGGAGATCACAAACCCCTTCTAATATGAATCAGCCTTCTGGATCATCTTTCCAGAAGAGACCTGTGTGGAAGAACCCACAGAATAATTCAAAGCAGAAGAAGAGACAAACTTTCCAACAACATAAGACTAAAGAGAAGGGAAAGGCACCTGCATCTGCCCATCAGATTGATGGTTTTGTCAATCAGGTGGAAGGTTCAGGAAATAAAGAGATAACCCCAGATGAGTCTGGAGACCTTTGTGATTGCTTTATGGATCACTTAGAATATGCACCAGAGAAAATTTCCCCAGACTACAGTGATGAGTTCTTGTTTGTTCATACAGGATGGGCAAACTCTGACCACAAGGAGACTGGTATGGATATGGATTTATCCACATAGCCCTTTTGATCCTGCTCCTCCCACTCAACCCATGGAGGATGGAGCACAGTCTCAGCATAGTGGGATAAAGAAGAAGAAGAAGAAGCTAGTGGTGAAGCTGTCACTAGGATGTCTTGTTTCTGGAAGAGAACATTTTGGTAATCATGCCAGTCTGGATCAGGTTGCTGTTGTGAGTATCCCTTTACCCCTTTCCAAGCCCATTTACAATGCACCTGGAGAACATCTTCAAGGGGCTACTAGAGATTATAATGTGTACTCTGATTACCGGATCCAACAGACAATAGATGGCTATGGTTCTGATTATGTTGCTGCTGTGATCAAAGGAGATCAATTATCATTTTCACATTCTCATTGGATGGTTGATAGTGGAATTACTGATCATCTTTCTCCATTCATAGATGATTTTGTGCATCTGGGCCCAACTATCATGTCAGCCACAGTTGCTAATGCTAGCACAATGCAAATGATTGGTCCTGAAATCATCATTCTTCAACAGATACATTCTGATCAGACATTCCCTCCAATCACTTTGACAAACATTTGGCATGCTCCTAAAGCTTCCAATCACCTTTTGTCTATTCTTACTTTAGCGATGCAGGGATATCGTTGTGAGATCATAGGGGATACTACCAACATTTGGAACAAGGCTGGACTGTTGGCTATACAGGCTTCTGCTTGTACTGGGCCGCAAGAGGCATGAGTTTATGTGTCCACTAAATCGCTTTTTTGATACATTTCATATTTCTTATCATTTCTTACTCCACATCACTTATTCCATGGATTTCTTGATGTTTCCATGAGATATCCATACATAGAGAGCTCCACAGCATGTACAAACACTTGTGTAGCTATATATAGTGACCTCAAAAACCATTGCAATAACTAACCCTAATATGGTGCATGAAGCACATCGCAACCACATGGGACAATCATACCCAGCTTTGCAGGAGACAAAGATAGTACTTACCCTTGGCTACAAGATTTCCCCCTAAGTCATGTGATTTCATTTAGGGGCTGTGAAGATACATGCATTTCGAAACAGCAATGTCATTGCAACAGTTTTTGAGCTTTTCAAATGGTAGGCAAAATCACAATGAAATCAGAGTATAGATCACTGTATTTGGTCATGCAAATAAAGATACACTACCAAATAGTATGTTGAAGTATAAAATTGTTCACACACCTCTTAATATCCCTGAATTCTTTCCCACAAGTCATGAATTTCATCAAAAGAGTAATTGTGCTCAATTTAGACAATTCTGCTTCCCCTATTGTTGCTGCCACTGGCAACAGTGTATCCACCATCTCTATCCTTCACTTCCATGAGTTTTCTAAGCTTTTGAAGATCTCTGGAGGTCACTAAACAATGCCTCTCCCTACTAATACTCTCCATACTCAGCATTTTATCCCATCTGACAAGGCAGAAATTGCTATTCAGATAATTCAAACATCACCAACATCCTCATCAAGTCTCTCTATTAATCTAGGCAACATATTCAACTTCCTGTGAAGCCATACACCCTCACACCATCAAGAGACATCTCTTAAACTTTTCAGCTTCTTAAGCTAATCTGTTATATAGCCCATCTTCTGGGTTTCTCCATGCCCACATATGTCCATTTGACTCTAGATGATGGATTTTGATCTTATTGAATGGTATCATGCTCTTCCAGTTCTTTGCAGTTCAATTCTTGTTGGAAAAAATATATCTTGCAATGTTTAGCAGAGAGAAGAGGATATCTAAACTTGAGTACAGCCTTTTTACTGGCTTTCTTCAGGTAGGGGTGCACTGCACTGGTGGACAGAGGCTTGGTAATGATGTTGGTAAGTATTTGGGTCACTTGAACAGCACTTTCTACTCTGGCAGAAGTGATGAAATGCTAAGTATAGAGAGTATTAGTAGGGAGAGGCATTGTTTAGTGACCTCCAGAGATCTTCAAAAGCTTAGAAAACTCATGGAAGTGAAGGATAGAGATGGTGGATACACTGTTGCCAGTGGCAGCAACAATAGGGGAAGCAGAATTGTCTAAATTGAGCACAATTACTCTTTTGATGAAATTCATGACTTGTGAGAAAGAATTCAGGGATATTAAGAGGTGTGTGAACAATTTTATACTTCAACATACTATTTGGTAGTGTATCTTTATTTGCATGACCAAATACAGTGATCTATACTCTGATTTCATTGTGATTTTGCCTACCATTTGAAAAGCTCAAAAACTGTTGCAATGACATTGCTGTTTCGAAATGCATGTATCTTCACAGCCCCTAAATGAAATCACATGACTTAGGGGGAAATCTTGTAGCCAAGGGTAAGTACTATCTTTGTCTCCTGCAAAGCTGGGTATGATTGTCCCATGTGGTTGCGGTGTGCTTCATGCACCATATTAGGGTTAGTTATTGCAATGGTTTTCGAGGTTACTGTATATCCATAGTCCAGTGAACTTCCCTGTGAGTCCTGGCATTGTTATCAATATTCCAGATCAGTTTCCTGTGCTCCAGCCCACTTTCCAGGGCTTCAGACTCACTTTCTCATGCTCCAGGTTAAACTGGTCAGGTTTCCTGTGCTCCAGACTGTACTCGGCAGTCTTTTCCTTTTGCCATAGACTCTTTTATTTAGTTATGAGTGCTCTATTGCTTATTTACGCAGTCTCAGGCATTCCCAGACTATAAAAAGCTGTAACTGGCACTTTTTTGGGACTTCCTTCTGATCCATGAATTACCTATCATATTTTCCACATCCTCTTCAATGTTTCCAAGCCTTTCTGACTGCTACTTGCACTCCTGACCAACCAAAACAACTTTCCATAGTCCAGAATTTTCAGAACTACACTCCGGACCTCCTGGACTTTCCCAGAATTCCATCCTTTCATCCTCAACACTCAGAACTTCTTCCCAGACCCACTAGGAACCCTTGGGATGAATCCCATATCTCACACACACCTACCCAACACCCTAGCTACACCACCACAGCTAGTCCTTGATCTTTTCACCACAACAATGATTTCCTGCCCAGATCACTCATCCTCATCCTCAACAAGCATATCAAGCCAGGCATCAAAAGCAAAAAGCTGCTTGCACCATTTCGGGCCTATGGTTGTTGTGTGCTGAATGAAAGGCAGATCCTATAGATTGGCAGAAGTCAACAGCACTGTGTCACAACTCACCTTCACTGCATTTCGACTTGTCCCTTACCATGTGCACTTCTTGAAGCAGCTTCTGTTGTTGCATATTCAGATAGCACTACATAGCAAACAGTGTGCAGTCGTACAGCCACCGGATTACTTAATCACAGTTTACTTACAGTTCGAGTACAGTAGTTGTACCAAAGTATTTCTGCCAAGTGAGCTACTGTGTAGTTGTTACACTCCAGCATAGACCCGAGGGACGAGGGGACGAGGGGACGTTAACGTCGCTATTCAGCTGACGTGGCGAGGGTTGATAGACGGGCGATCCGCTATCCTCAGCCTCAACGGTATGTCGTGAGCTGTTGACCTGGTCAACGTATGTTGTGACACAGGGACGAAGGAGTCGCTATGGGGAAGCGACGACGAGGGGTACGAGAGGAACGCCTTCTTGATAGCAAGGTGGGAACAAGGGGGCCCGAGAGGAGTCGATGATCAAGGTAGATTCGGGTAGGTCTAACTTGGGGAATACATCGAGGGTATCGAGAGGTTTATATAGGCGAGTCAAGGGAGAATGAGGCGGAGCGTAAAAGAGATGACTCGACTATAGAATGCAATGGAATCACGAAGAAGAGGAACGAGTCAGAGATAACGGTATCAATACAGCTGCGGATACTGCGGGTGAGTCACGCTAAATAGGTAAGTGATGATAAGGGAAAAGGGGAATAAAGAAGTGGCTCAAGCGGGACTCGAACAGCAAGAGCAGTGTCTGTAGGGGAACTAGGGTAAGGATGAAGGGAAAAGAATAGGGGTATACGCGAATCGTAACAGTAGTCTCCAAGACTACTCCTCCCAATACTGTTTCAAGAGCTTCTCATCATGGAGTATGTTGATTCTGCCACTAATTCCCTGTCACTGTTTGTCATGCCCACTGATATCGCTGCCACAGCCGAAGAAGAGGATTTGGAGTAGAGGCAACTGAGGGCAGTCACTATCCAAAGTTGGAGGGAGGTGTAAGGATTGTGTCGTGGCTGTGTGCAGACACATGACCCACCAGCCACTTATGACACCAACCTGGACTTTTATGATACGCTCCATTTTCATTTTCATCTCACTATATTCTGCTCCCCTACCTTATGCTCTCCATCATTCTTTGTATGCTATCAGCACTGGTATGTTCCAGTTATCTGTGACTTCCTGTTTATCTAGAAACTACATAGCCCTACCATGATGTACTTAAGGCCGGTCAGTTGACATTGATAGCTATCTAAGATAGATCCCTCATTCTTGTTACGCTCAGGCGTAGACCCAAGTGACGAGGGGCAAGGGGACGTTAACATCACTATTCAGCTGACGTGGCAAGGGTTGATAGACGGGCGATCCGCTATCCTCAGCCTCAACAGTATGTCGTGAGCTGTTGACCTGGTCAACGTATGTTGTGATGCAGGGACGAAGGAGTCGCTATGGGGGAGCGACGACGAGGGGGACAAGGGGAACGCCTACTGGGTAGTAAGGTGAGGACAAGGGGGCCTGAGAGGAATCGATGATCAAGGTAGATTCGGGTAGGTCTAACTTGGGGAATACATCGAGGGTATCGAGAGGTTTATATAGGCGAGTCAAGAGAAAATAAAGCGGAGCGTAAAAGAGATGACTCGACTATAGAATGCGATGGAATCGCGAAGAAAGGAGGTGAGTCAGAGATAGCGGTATCAGTACAACTGTGGATACTGCGGATGAGTCACGCTAAATAGGTAAGCGAAGATAAGAGAAAAAGGGGAATAGTGAAGTGGCTCAGGCAGGACTCGAACAGCGAGAGCAATGTCTGTAGAGAGACTAGGGTAAGAGTGAAGAGAAAAGAATAGGGGTATACGCGAATCGTAACAATTCTCCACTCACCTGTTCTGTCGCTCGTCCAATCAATATGACACACTGCTGCATTGTCCCATCCTCATCAACCCCACCCCCACTCTTTCTAATCTGTCCCCTTCGAACTCACACCCTCAGTCATGATCCAAGCATGACACTGAACCATGCATTACAGACATTCCCTCAAATGAGGACATTTGAGTCTGAAAAGGGGGTAATGTTGTGACACAATTCATTTTCTCTTTCTGAACCATTCTGATCAACACTGGTAAGGCATTGCTCTGGCAGTCTCTTCCTGAAGGACCAGTCTTGAATATGATGTAGTAGACATGCATTTACTGCATGGACTAATAGCATATATATCTCATTCTCATTGTAATTGTCTGGTAACCTCGTGTATAGTAGTATATAAACCCCATGTAAATATTGTAGTCTACAGTTTCGGAATCATAACCTTTCCTCACTTTGAGTGTTTGGGTGATACTGGAACTCACTCTCCTCTTGTTCAAGCTATTGTTAGTTTGGGCACAACAATGAAACACAAAAAAATAACCACATCCAAGGTAAAACACACATGGAATACCACAATAGATGATGCCAACCTCCCACCCAACTGGGTAACCAACAAAACTATTGATAACCTACCAAGTGCCCCTTTTAACAGAGAGCCAGGTAGGCCCTGGAGTCCCACACCCCTGCAGAGGCGGGGCGTGCGTAAAAGCATTTTCCCTCGGACCGGTCAGCTCGCGAGCGACCGCCTTAGTGTATTATGTAGAACTAGCTTGCCGGTTGCTGCATAATAACATCACTTGTCCAAAAAAAAAAAAAGAAAAGGAAATGTGGACGGGAGGGCTCCTTGATCTGAATTATACCACGCCACAACGCGGGCAAGGATACGCGAAAAACAAACACGCCCTGCGACCAGCAGCCCCAGGCCCCATCAACCTGACCCAGGAGGCGAACAACCACCCGACCCCGACCCAAACTACAACAAAAACCAGCCGTCTACCAAGACGAACCAACCAAGATCTAGACCCCACACAACCCGAGATACCCTCGGGCAAGAAAAATGACCATCGCCCCAGGGACGGTTGTCCACCCAATTCCGCATCAAGCGCATGTCTGACCCACAATGCAGCCTGCCCAACCCTAGGCCAACCCACCCACGGCCCGCCTTTAGATTTCAACCTCTGTTTTTCTGTCTCTCGTCATCTCTAATACAGGTTTCGTTTTTGCTTCTCCCATCTTGGCTGCTTCCTTACTCAAGGTTCCTTCTGATCTTCTATGTAGCCATAAAATTCCTTACGCTCACCAAAGTCCAAGACCGGCTTGCGCTCCTTTCTAGACAGGCCTGTTTAAGATCGACCACAGCTACTAGTACGTGCCATCTCCCACTTGGCTGCCTACCCAGGCTCACTCACTACATGTTCTCTCGCCTGATGTATGCTCCTAGCCATCGATCGTATGGGGAACATGCTAGAACACAAATCCCACATCGGGTCCGTCGTAACAACGCCCACCAAGAAATCTCGTCTTAGTGGAGCCATCTTGCACTAGAACCTGACGTGCGCCGTTTTTTCTTTTTTTCATGTGGCTGAGTCTGATTCGTTCCAGCTCATGGCATTCGAAATGCTCGGTGGATGACCGTCTTTGGGGCGAAGCCGGTTCACTCCCTTTGGCTCCAAGACAAGCTACCTCCGCTTCGGCGGTTCATCGAAACGCATCACCGAGCACTTATGTTACGCTAGGCGATATTCCATTCCATACCACCGGCATATCTCGAATGGAACCATCAGAAGCGCAATGTACCGACAGTCCATCCACGTACAGAAGTTCGCCGACCGTTGAAGATTTCAGCCTGCATCTTTCCTCATCCCCACTCGTACAACACACGCACGACTCGACCGGAGAAGTACGGGACAAAGATAGCCACCCAAGCCCAACGAAGATACACATCGAACGGTCAGCAGGCCATCAAGTTGTAGGAGTAACAAGAGATAATACGAGGCGAGGGTGGAACTGGTTCCGCTCTTGCAGGAAAGCCCTCAAATCGAGAGGCATGCGAGAAAGAAGGGAGAATAAAGGAAAGGATACGAGCCGTTCTTACCCGCGTCGTCAACTTACACATTCCGATACGGAAAACGATGCCGATTATACCGATGCAAACCTTCATCGCTCAGCACGGATGCGCAAAGGAACGTCTGGTTCTTGGTTAGGAGGTGCCATGCATGTCAATAGCGGTAATCGACACC
>JBBPML010000632.1:0-10966 GCA_038090275.1 Austroboletus novae-zelandiae
AAAAGAGTTGAGAGAGGGAGAATCAGAAGCAGAGTTGGAAGCATGAGAGGAGTCAGAATCCACTTCTGCAAGTGCTTGATGAAGAATATCTACATAAATATGTAGCTCAAGCTCTCTCCTGGCTGAGAAGAGTGCTTGAAGGAGTTTCTGACAATCAGTGATGTGGGGCATGATGGATTGAATTCCTGGGTACCCATCCGATCCTTATATCTACGCTTATCTATGCTATCAGCTGCATTCAGCTTGCTTGGAAGCTCTGTCGTGCATTTTCAGCATTGCATTTGTGACACGTGATTTATTTGATCAGAGCTTAAATTCTGGTTCACGTTTAGACGCAACCTCAGATTTGAGCTTCACTTTTCTTTATTATAATTCAACTTTTACAACTTTGACTCCCACTATTCTCATCCAACTTTCCGAAGCCTTTATGCTCCAATACATTGCCTCCAACACCACTATCCCTGTTCCAAAGGTCTACTGTGCTTTTGTTCACAACAGATGCACTTATATCCTCATGGAATGAATCCATGGTTATTCTCTAGAAAGTGGTTGGCTCCTTCGAGCTCCTGCATCCCAGGAGTGTGTTCTTGCCCAACTACGCATCTTCATCGAGCAACTCAGGTCACTTCCACCACCTGGTTCAAGCATTTCAAATGTTCTTGGTGGCTCACTGTATGATCCTCACTTTCCAGGATCCTCCCAAGTCATTGGTCCATTTCCAGGAGTCCACAAGTTCCACGCGTTTCTTGCAGGCGGAATGTAGCCACCTGAAAACAGTGCCTACCCTGATATATGTGACATGATCCAACTTCAACACCAACCCTGGCCTTTACCTGTCTTCACCCATGCTGACCTCAACATGTTCAACATCCTTGTTCATGGTGATCGTGTGGTGGCCATAATCGATTGGGAAACCACAGGATGGTATCCGTACTATTGGGAATTTAGTATGGCTTTTTTCCAACCTCATCCTTATACCGAATACTGGGCTAGTTATGTACACCATTTCATTGATCCCTTGTTGGTCTCTGAACTAGAAATGGAGCGCACACGACATACATATTTCGGTCCCTATTGATATTGTATATACTGTATTGTCAGCACCTCAAATCACCACACTCAGAGGGGATACTTTAGCATCGTGTTCATCAAATATTCCATCTCCTTGGAGCGATAGGTATCCGTCATCAAACCTTGCTTTGGTCCCCTAATTGGTTGAAATCTAAGCATTGTCTCACTCTCTCCTATTCCAAACTTGTACTGGGGCCAGAAAATTTCATCGTTACGTTCGCCGGCATTTGGATCGAGGTTGGTAACAAAGCGAAGCAAATAATTGGTCAGGTCTCCATAGCTGAGGTCACCCCAGAGTAACATTAGAAACAGGTCAGATTCATGGAACTAGGTTCACAAAGAGACTCAGCAGATGAGAGAAACGAGTGTATCAAACTTACAGAGTCACAGTTCTTGACCTCCTTGGCCTGTGTGCTCGCTGAAAGAGGAACAAGACAGACAGGTCAAACTCAGTGAGAGACACTCCACTGGAAATAGAACGACGCACTGTATGTCCAAACATTTTGCTCCTGGGACCACTTCTGTATGAAAAACCTTCGTGGTGTTTCGAAGAAAGCATCGCCTTGGAAAGTAGCTAGTTGTTTGAACTGCTTTGAATACTGATTCTTGTTACCGGTGTCAAATGGGGATCCTTTCATAGGATCCTGTGGATAATACTGCAATAATTTTGCAATTTCATCGCTTGATGCATTGGGGAGCCAGTATGTTTCAAGATATTCCACGAGTTCCTCTTCTTTGCTACAGAGAGAGAATCAGTTAAATTACTGTTGATAAGGTATTGTTGAATGCAGCGAGACTTATGTGATGTTACTATTTGAAATAGAGAACATCGTGCCTTCGTCGTTGGTATTGCCTACAAGGCACATGTGGAGAAATCAGAGGCAAGAAGAGATAGCATCAGTTTAACGATCCATCAGTCTCGATGCAGAAGAGGTCATGGTCAGTGGTGAGGGAGAGGATGGGTGCTGTGATGAGCGCTTCGTGGAGAAGGTTGAATGATTGTTGACAAGCGTCTGTCCAGACGAAGTCGGTTTTGTCGCTAGTGAGCGCATTGAGGGGTTGAGATTTTTGGGCAAAGTCTTGGATGAAACAACAGAAGAAGTTGAGGAATCCCAGGAAGGAGCGAACTTCAGTGCGAGACCAGGGAATTGGCCAGGTACGGACGGCGTTAACCTTGGTAGGGTTGGTAGCGATGTGACCGTCAGAGATGATAAGGCTGAGGTATTCAGTGGTCATGGTTTCGAAGTCACATTTGGTGTGCTTCAGGGATAGGTGGTTGTCACATAGGATTTGTAACACTTCTCGGACGATGTGATGATGTTTGTCAAGAGTGCGGGTGAAAACAAGTATATCATCCATGTATATGATGACCACACCATGATTGATCAGATCACGGAGAATGTGATTCATCATAGTCTGGAAGGTTGTGGGGGAATTGGTGAGTCCAAAGAACATGATGAGGGGTTCGAATAATACTCGATTGGTGTGGAAGGTGGCCTTCCATTCATTGCCATCTTTCATGCAGACATTGTTATATCCCCAATGAATATCCATTTTTGAGAAGTACTTGACGTTACATAACTTCTGCGTGATCTCTTCGATGAGCAGAAGAGGGTAATGATTCTTGATAGTGATATCATTGAGTTTACGATAGTCCTGAATGGGACGGAGTTTGCCATCTTTTTTCTTGACAAAGAAGAAGGGGGATGCAAATGGCGACTTGGAGGGTTGGATATGACTGGTAGAGAGGTTTTCTTCGAGAAAGGTGTCGAGTTCTTTTTGCTCTTTGAGAGATAATGGGTATGTTTTGCAGTTGACTTTATGGATGCCTTCTTTGAGTTTGATGGCATGGTCCCATGGGTGATGCGGGGGTAATTCGTCAAAGTTTTCTTTTGCAAATACATCCTTGAAGTTGTGGTAATGTTCGGGAACTATGTCTTCAAAGGTTGCTTCTTGTTTTGACTTGTTAGCCTCAGTGGCCAGGTTGGTTGCAAGAGTGCGGATATATTTGGCATTGATGGAGAAGATGCAGTCTTCCTGATTCAGGTGATCAGTGTCCATGAGGACAGGGTCAGGGAATGAGAGCATTTTTGTTGTCCAGTCAATGAGGGGGTTATATTGTCTTAACCAGTCGAATCCTAGGAATACTGTGTGGGAGTTGAGATTGGTAATTGACAGTGGGACTGAAGAAGTGTGATCCTGGACTCGGACTTCAACATCAGTGTAGTGGGAGATAGCTCCCGCTGTATTTACAGTTCCATCGGCATTGTAGACCAGTATGGCATGTGGAAGGGATTTAGCATGGAGTTGATGCTTCTCGACAAACTGTGTGTCAATGGCAGAGGCCATACATTCGGAATCAATGAGCATGGATGTGTGAATGATCTTGCCATCAGGGGTTTTAAGTTCGATGGGGATCTCCATGGCGTTGGGCAAAGATTTTTGACCAGTGACATAATGAGGTTTGTGTTGGAGTTCAAGTAACATGAACTCGGCAGCGTCATGGGATGTGTTGTGAAGGTCAGTGATTAACTCAGCATTGACCTCGGTGCAACAAGAGGTGTGAATGAAGGCTCAGAGATGGTTCTTGAGATGATCGTTGGGTGTGATATTGGCAATTTGCTTGATCCATGTAGTGAACCAAGGTTGGACAGTTTCCATCCAAGAGTGGTCGTGCTTTGTGAGCACGCAGATTTTTCACTCCAGGGAGGATTCACTTGTCGAGGTACTACTAACACTCTTTTGTCATTTGATTGCATATTCCCTGGGCGGAATAGAGGCTGCAACATGCAAGGGGTGCGAAGGTGCATTTGGCTGTTGCTTAGCCAACAATTGAGTGCATTTGATGATCAACTTATTAACTGGTGGTGGGGAGGGTGATGACAACAAGTCGTCAGAGATCTGGTCAACAGACAAAATAGAAAATTGGTTAGTAGATCACTTTTGTGGGGAATTAAGCACAGATTTCGGCTCTGCCACACTCTGTGATTTAGAGTTGCCCCACACCGAGTTATCGAAATACAAAGTCTGATTTCTAATCATTCGAAGCGTACCTTGGAATGAGCACGATCTCATTCGCTGTCTCCTTGGGTAAAATCCTGAATGCGTTGTATGGCATTCTCTAGTTCTTCTAGGGTGGAGTATTCAACTTCGACATCACAAATGTTCATTTTCTTAAGTGTTTCATCAAGTTTCTTATGGGTGGCACATGGCCATGGCGATTTTTTATTTTCTTTTGCACACTGGAAGCATTCTCCAGTGGATCAGGTTTTGGATAAATCCATCGGGGCTCCTCAACCTCCGAAGGTTCTGGTAGTGGCAGGTGTTGCAGTAGCAGGGTTAACAAGGCGACGGGTGGGAATGGATACTTTTACTTCAGTGGGTAGACCCTTTGAATGAGCTGTCTGTTCTTTCAAGAGCTGGGCCATGGTGCTGAGTTTAAGACACCATTTTTCGTAGTCGTTGAGGTAGTGGGTGGTGAGATCCATAGAGGAGAGCTTGGTTTCCTTTACCAATTGTATGTTGGCATTTATTCAGATGAGGGAGACGAGGTGTTGTCCATCTTTCTTCACGTTCCATTGCATGTGGATGGCAAGGGTTTGTTGTTTGATCATGAAGTCGTTGAAAGACAGATTTCTTGTTTGAGTTCTTCTAACTCGGCCTTGGCTTGTACAACAAGGTAGTGTTACAATCTGCGTATACCCCTACTCTTTTCTCTTCACCCTTACCCTAGTTTCCCTACAGACATTGCTCTCGCTGTTCGAGTCCCGCCTGAGCCGCTTTATTATTCCCCTTTTTCTCTTATCTTTGCTTACCTATTTAGCGTGACTCATCCGCAGTATCCGCAGCTGTATTGATACTGCTATCTCTGACTCACTTCCCTTCTTCGCGATTCCATCACATTCGATAGTCGAGTCATCCCTTTTACGCTCCGCTTTATTCTCTCTTGACTCGCCTATATAAACCCCTCGATACCCTCGATGTATTCTCCAAGTTAGACCTACCCAAATCTACCTTGATCATCGATCCCTCTTGGGCCCCCCCTTGTCCTCGCCTTACTACCAAGTAGGCGTTCCCCTCGTCCCCTTCATCGTCGCTCCCCCATAGCGACTCCTTCGTCCCTGCGTCACAACATATGTTGACCAGGTCAACAGCTCACGACATACCGTTGAGGCTGAGGATAGCGGATCACCCGTCTATCAACCCTTGCCACGTCAGCTGAATAGCGACGTTAATGTCCCCTTGCCCCTCGTCACTCGGGTCTACGCCTGAGCATAACAAAAGGTCTAACTTGCTCTTCACTGGGCAAGCCTCGCCTTAGCCCACCATTCATCCCTATCGCTCCTCGAACCCTAGACCCTCTCTAGGCCCCCGTCGCTATTGTGAACCCTCTCTGTCCCCCTCGGAACACTCCTCGGCCTCGCTAGAAGAGGTACCCACTGACAACGACATCGTCATATCCCCAGAAGATCACAAAGATCTTACCCTCGCCCACGCCCTCTCGTCCTCGTTGGTAATCCCACGAGCCCCCACACCCCCATCGCCCACGCCGATCAGTAGATCGAACCCCTTCGCCCCACCATCACCTATGTCCCACACCTCCCCCACCTCATTGTCGGTGAAACCCACCGAACTTCGCCTCGGAGTCCCCGAAGACTTCGATGGATCCTACGAATGTGCCATGCCATGGTACTACTCAGTCATGGCCTACCTCATCGTCAATGGGGAGGTCTACAACACCAACCAGAAGAAGGTCGCCTACGCCCTCTCCTTTATGAAGAAAGGGTCAGCACTCACCTGGGCCAACACCTATTGGCGAAAGGCTATTGAAGCCACCACCTTTGGAACTCTTGATGAGTTCACCAAAGCATTCAAGGTCTCCTTCGAACGACACAATGTTTCGGACAACGCCATCCACTGGCTGTCCACCCACCACTGCACGACCTCGAAAGGTCAACCCCTCGCCACCGCCCTCAACATCTATATCGCGGACTTCCGCAACCACGTCGCCAACTCCGGCATCAAAGATGAGAACGTCCTCATCAATTTCTTCGCCAACGGCATCCCCGCCCCCCTCATGAAGCGAATCTTCGCTATGGACACTCCCCCCACCACCATTGACTCTTGGTACAATAAAGCTGTACATTTCCAAACCCAATGGGAACGCGCCCAGGCCATCTCTGGCAAAAACCCAAAGACCGAGTACCGGTCTTACTCAAACCCCACCCCTCGCCCCAAAGACCCAAACGCCATGGACATTGACGCGGTCACCACCCCTCGCCCCCCCAAACTCACCGACGAAGAGTGACAACGCTGCTTCAGAGAAGGCCGCTGCTTACACTGCTGAAAGAAAGGCCACAACTCCAAGGCCTGCCCCACCTACTCCTCTCCTCCCACCCCTCGCACCTCCTGCATCGAAGAAGTCAAGGAAGAAGACTATTCGGTGCTCGAATTAAACCACATCGCTGCCCTCCCAGGTTTTTAAACAGAGGACCTCGTTCGACGCAAGGCTCCTCCTCCTCCTCCCCTAAATGTACTCATGTAAAAGTATCTACCCTGCCTGGAACAATGAAACTCCCCGTTCAAATCATCGTCCCATCGCATACGTTCAAAGTCATCGACACCACCGCCCTGATCGATTCTGGAGCCGATATCTCCTGCATCGATTGGAACTTCGTGCGAAAGCACAAACTCCCCACCACCCGCCTCCCCCGCCCCCTCGACGTCCGCAGCGTCACCCAGGACCCTACAGTCCAAGGAGGAGTCAAATTCTCCATGGAACTCTTCATCCACATCGAAGGACTTGCACACAAAGTAACCTTCTACGTCATGAACTGTGGGACGACTAATGTCATCCTCGGACTCCCTTGGCTCAAAGCCACCAATCCCTCCATCGACTGGTCTAAACAGACCATCTCTATCGCCGAATCCACGGATCAGTCGAAACTCCTCCACTCCCTCCACTCGGCCGACATCAAACGGCACGACTCATACTTCCGCTCCCTCCTCCCTAACGACTCCCCCGAAATCCGACATGTCAACATCACCCCCGACCATCGACACCTCCCCAGCTTCCTCAAAGACGAGTCCATCAAAGAATTCAGTACCGTCCCCATCCCCTACGCCACCGTAAACAGAGTCTTTCGCGGGGACTCTCGCTTCGTCATCTCTGGACCTGCCAACCTCATTGGCAAGGTCAACACCTCCACAGAACTTGCCACCAACGCCGAGAAAATGAAACCAAAGCAGGTTTTACCCTCTGAATACTCCGACTACGCCTCAGTCTTTTCCAAAGAGGCCACCGAACACATCCCCCCCTCTCGCCCCTACAATCACGAGATCAACCTCGACGCCTCCTTCACCCCCAAGATCGGGAAAGTATACCCCTTGTCCCCTGATGAACGACAAGCCACCGAAACATTCATCGAAGAAAACCTCGCAGCTGGAAAGATCCGCCCCTCCAAATCCCCACAAGCCTCTCCGTTCTTCTTTGTCAAAAAGAAAGACGGCGGCCTCCGCCCATGTCAAGACTACCAGTATCTAAACGAACACACCATTCGAGATGCCTACCCCCTCCCCCTCATCCCAGACCTCATCGACAAGCTCAAAGACGCAAAGCTTTTTACCAAGTTCGACGTCCGATGGGGTTACAACAACATCCGTATCAAAGACGGACATCAATGGAAGGCCGCCTTCGTCACTCACAAAGGCCTCTTTGAACCCACGGTCATGTTCTTCGGACTGACCAACTCCCCAGCAACCTTTCAGTGGTTCATGAATGACTCATTCCAAGACATGATCGCCGAAGGTTGGCTCATCGTCTACATGGATGACCTCATCATCTACTCCCCCACCGAAGAACTCCACATCGAACGCACCCGACGTGTTCTCCAACGCATGCAAGAACTTGACTTGCACCTCAAACTCGAGAAATGTCGCTTTGGGGTGACCGAAGTCGACTACCTTGGAATGATCATGAAACCCGGTCAACTCGCCATGGACCCTGTCAAGCTCGACGGGATTGCATCCTGGCCCACCCCTGAAAAGCTCAAGGACGTTCAATCATTCCTAGGCTTTGCCAATTTCTACTGCCGGTTCATTCCGGACTACTCCTCCATCGCCCGCCCTCTGATCGACCTAACCAAGAAGGATACCCCTTGGGAATGGTCCCCCCTTTGCACCGCAGCCTTCACCCGGCTGAAACACCTCTTCCTGAAGGAACCAGTCCTTCAACTCCCCAACACCTCCGCCCCTTTTGCCATTGCCACCGACGCCTCAAAGTACGCCTCGGGCGGAATCCTCCTCCAAACCGACATCAACGGCGATTGGCATCCTTGCTCTTACATCTCTCAGTCCTTTAGCCCGGCTGAGAGAAACTACGACATCTACGATCGTGGACTCCTCGTGATCATACGTGCCCTTCGATCCTGGAGGCAGTACCTCCACAGCTCCCCCCACCCCATCCAGGTCTTCACAGACCACAAAAACCTCACGTACTTCCGCTCCACCCAGAACCTTAACCGTCGCCAAGCCCGCTGGCTTCTAGACCTTGTGGACTACGACCTCAAACTCTCACATGTCCCCGGCAAATCCCTCGCCGGCCCCAATGCCCTCTCTCGCCGCCCAGACCTCATCTCTGACGAAGACGATAACTCAGGAGTTACTCTCCTCCACCAATCCCTCTTTGTCAATCTTATTGACACCATCTTCTCTGAATGAATCTCCGATGCGTCCAAATGCGACTCTGTCATCCAGGACTTCCTCCAAATCCTCCCTGGCCCCAACAGCTCTGTCGACCACGCTCCCCCCCTCCACCTTCGCAAACGTCTCGCCGATTGGCATTACAACAACGGCGTCCTCACCTTTCAAGGACGGACTTACATCCCCGCCGATGACGCACTCCATCATGCTGTTCTACAATGGTGTCACAACCACGAAACTGCCGGCCACCCCAGCTACCTCAAAACTTGCCAACTCGTCTCCTCTGAGTTTTACTGGCCCGGCCTCACCCAATACATCCGAAAATACGTCGAAGGCTGCGCGGTTTGCCAACAAAACAAGGCGAACACCCACCCCACCTCCCCTGTTACGATTCACGCGTACCATTACTCTTTTCCCTTCACTCTTACCCTAGCTTCTCTACAGACACTGCTCTCGCTGTTCGAGTCCCGCTTGAGCCCTTTTATTATTTCCCTTTTTCTCTTATCATCACTTACCTATTTAGCGTGACTCATCCGCAGTATCCGCAGCTGTACCGCTACTGATTATCTCTGACTCGTCCCCTTCTTCGCGATTCCATCGCATTCTATAGTCGAGTCATCTCTTTTACGCTCCGCTTCATTTTCTCTTGACTCGTCTATATAAACCTCTCGATACCCTTGATGTATTCCCCAAGTTAGACCTACCCGAATCTACCTTGATCGTCGACTCCTCTCGGGCCCCCTTGTCCTTGCCTTGCTACCAAGAAGGTGTTCCCCCCACCCCCCTCGTCGTCGCCCCTCCATAGCGACTCCTTCGTCCCTGCGTCACAACATACGTTGACCAGGTCAACAGCTCACGACATACCGTTGAGGCTGAGGATAGCGGATCGCCCGTCTATCAACCCCTGCCACGTCAGCTGAATAGCAACGTTAACGTCCCCTTGTCCTCTCGTCACTCGGGTCTACGCCTGAGCGTAACATCCCCCCCCCTCCTCCCCATTAAATCCACTTGCACCCGCCCCTTCCAGCAGATCTCCTGCGATCTCATCACCGATCTCCCCCTTTCGGACGGCTGCGATACTTTACTGGTCATAGTAGACCATGGCCTTACGAAGGGGGTGATTCTCTGTCCCACCAGGAAAACCATCACTGCCGAAGGGGTTGCCAACCTCTTTTTCCTCACTGTGTTCCGCCGCTTCGGCCTCTACAACAAGATCATCTCTGATCGTGGACCACAGTTTGCCTCTTCCTTTGCCAAGGAGCTCTCCCGACTCCTCGGTTATTCCCTCACCCTCTCCACCGCCTACCATCCCCAAACTGACAGTGAAACCGAACGGGTCAACCAGGAGATCAAAACCTATCTCCGTATCTTCTGCGGAAGCAACCCGTCTTCCTGGTCCGACCTAATCCCACACACCGAGTTTGCCCACAACCACCGCCCTTACTCTGTCACCGGACAATCCCCGTTCTACCTCATGATGGGGTATGAACCACAAGCACTCCCAGAAATCTTCGCTCAGTCGAAGAACGCCTCCGTTCCCTCACAGCTGCCCGCAACGAGGCCCTCGCTGCCCATGAGCTCGCCAGACAAACCATGGCCGCCCACTCCAAAAAATCCTTCTCCCCCTTCGCCAAAGGCAACCAAGTCTGGCTCAAGGCCAGAAACCTCAAACGCCTCGTTGTCAACCCCAAATTCGCATCGAAACGCGAAGGACCTTTCACTATCACTGATGTCCTCTCACCCCTGACATACAAACTCTGTCTCCCTCGTACCTGGAAGATACACCCCGTCTTCCACGCCTCCCTCTTATCACCCTATCGCGAAAACCGCGTGCACGGCCCCAACTTCCCGGCACCCCCACCTGATCTAATCGATGGCCAAGAAGAGTACAAGATCGAAAAGATCATCAAACACCGCGGGTCCCCGACAGCCCGGCAATACCTGATCCGATGGAAAGGGTACTCCGCAGAAGAAGACTCCTGGGAACCCGAAAGGAACCTACAGAACTCTGCAGATGTCCTGAACGGATATAAGCAACACCACAGTCTCTCTCTCCCCCCAACCATTTCCATCATATCCGTCATGTCCTTCCCCACCACCCCCACCTCTGACAACGCCTCCGACATCGTCGAAACCGGCTGGTCCTCCACCGCCCATGCCCCGGACCAGTTAGACCCCCCCCACGAACCCCCCC
>JBBPML010000633.1:0-10954 GCA_038090275.1 Austroboletus novae-zelandiae
CTCAGCCTCAACGGTATGTCGTGAGCTGTTGACCTGGTCAACGTATGTTGTGACGCAGGGACGAAGGAGTCGCTATGGGGGAGCGACGACGAAGGGGACAAGGGGAGCGCCTACTTGGTAGCAAGGCAAGGACAAGGGGACCTGAGAGGAATCGATAATCAAGGTAGATTCGGGTAGGTCTAACTTGGGGAATACATCGAGGGTATCGAGGAGTTTATATAGGTGAGTCAAGAGAGAATAAAGCGGAGCGCAAAAGGGATGACTCGACTATAGAATGCGATGGAATCGCGAAGAAGGGGAGTGAGTCAGAGATAACAATAATAGTACAGCTGCGGATACTGTGGATGAGTCACGCTAAATAGGTAAGCAATGATAAGAGAAAAAGGGGGAATAGCGAAGTGGCTCAAGCGGGACTCGAACAGTGAGAGCAATGTCTGTAGGGAAACTAGAGTAAGAGTGAAAGGAAAAGAGTAGGGTATACGCGGATCGTAACACTCTACATTGTGCGCTATCTATCTTCATCAAAGAATCTCTGCATTACATATACTGCGACTGGATCAGAGAATGGTATTTGTGCCTACTCTGATACTGACTGGGCTGGTGACATTGAGACATCTCGATTCACCACTGGTTATGCCATTTTCTTAGCAAATGGTATTGTCTCATGGCTTTCTAGATGACAAAGGAGAGTACATCTATCCTCTACTGAAGCAGAATACTGTGGAATGACTGAGTATGCTAAACAACTCCAATAGATTCACAACCTACTTGGAGAGTTACACTTCAAACATGGTCCATTTCCTCTATGTGTTGACAACCAAGGGTCAATGTTTCTAGCTTCAAACTCTGCCCAGGAAGGACGAACCAAGCATGTTTGCATTCCTGAACACTATATATGTGAAACTATAGAGTTTGATGAAATCAAGCTTTATTACATTCCAACTGTTCAGCAATTTGCTGACATCTTCACGAAGAATCTAGGCAGAGACAAGTACCAGAGTGGTAGGAAGTCCCTGAAACTCCATCCATACTCCCATTCATAACAAGAAAGTGAGGAGGAGTGTTGAAATTGAAGTCCTAACTTATTAGGCTTTGATATGACACAAAGTCTACTACATTTGTAGTAAGATGTGGTAAGACCATGGTATTCATTTATATCTGTAACCATGTGTCTACAAGGGTCCTTGACATGTGTTACACACAGTCTAGCCCTTTGTATTGAGTACACTTCCCTTATTACTCACAAATTACACCATAGTGACCTATTACAGAAGTTTTACCTTCTTATGGTAGTTTGACTCATTTGTTTGGTCTTATATGCACTGGGCTGCAAGAGGCGTGAGTTTATGTGTCCACTAAATCGCATTTTGGCCACATTTCAGCTTTCTAAGCATTTCTCACTCCACATCACTTATTCCATGGGTTTCTTGATGTTTCCATGAGATATCCATATATAGAGAGCTCCACAGCATGTACAAACACTTGTGTAGCTATATAAACCCTGGGAATAGACTCAGGAGAGTAACAAGACACTTACTCTTGTCCCCCATCTTCGATCTCAGGAATATCTCTCTTCCCTCACTCTACTATCTCTCTGTTAGCAAACTGCTCTACTGCTTGGTGAGTCTCCCACCTAAGCCCTATTCCCTCTTGCCCCTGCACCGTTGGGATATGCCTGCATTCCCAATATTACTCTCTGTCAGGTACTCAGGAGTCTATATGTTCTTTTGAGCCTGGTATGCCCGAAGATGTGGAAATTGCCATATGTATAAGCATCTTCACATTATGATGACACTGTGACATGCAGCCCTTGTTTGACAGTTGCAAATCTTGGGAAGGAGCAGGGTTCCGTTCACTGTCAGTGCAAGAAGCATCTCTGAGCTTGTTCATTCAGAAAACTAATACTAGGACACTGTTATGCATAGGTCAAAGGTGGTGGACATGGGATGAAACCAGGTTTCTCCTCTACTCCTGGCGTCCACATCGCATTGAACTGTTTCTCGAATGTGAAATATAACATAACGACTCAAACAGTTGAGGTTGGGGCAGGTCTCTATTGGGACGATGTCTATGCTGCCCTGGAACCTTACGGAGTGAATGTAGCCGGCGCTCGAGAATCAGGTATCGGTGTGGGTGGCTCCACCCTTGGCGGAGGTATGTTGTTTTGTTTGTTTGGATGTATAAACTGAGGTCCAAATTCATGGAACAATTGCACTGTTTCGTGATTATCAGGGTACTCTTGGCACACGAATCAGCATGGTTTGACAATCGACACCGTGGAGTCGTTTGAGCAATGGTGCTGTAACGAAAGTGGATGCTTCCCAGTCGGATTTGTTCTTTGCTTTGAAGGTGATTTTTCTCGTGATTCCCTTTCTTCGATTACATTGCTGACGATTTACAGGGAGGGTACAACAACTTTGTAAGTGCAAACTTGGTTAGGAGCCTTGGCGTTCAACAAGTTATTGTAGGGTGTCGTGACCAAATTTATATACAGGACGTTTCCGCAAACGCAAGTATGGGTGGGTAACATGTGTTGCCTCATGGATCGTAGATCAACCTCTTATTATCATCTGGTTACTTCTCACACAGGGTGGTACCATCGTCTACAAGGAAGATGATAGAGATCAGTTGATAAGAGCAACCGCCAACTTTGTTGCAAGCAACAAAGACACGAAGGCAAATATCATCGCAACTTGCGGGTATGCTCGAATGGGAAGCATTGGAGTAAGCGTCTCATTGTTGCATACGGTTTAGCCTCTTACACCCTCCGGTAATCACAGATACCTTACGGCGTTGCAACCCTGTTCTACGATGCGCCATCACCTCCCGATGGTCTATTCGATGAGTTCCTGACATCCGATAGCGACAAAAAGGTGTTCATGCGGTCGTTCCTGTCACTTGTAAAGTCGTCGGGTGTGAACATACCTGAAGGCTACCGGTGAAGTTCTTACTCGTTGTCAAACACTTGATCGTCATACTAATCACTCACGGGTAGATATGCACTTCACAGTGTATCTGTTCTCGGGTACTCTGAAGGCTTTTTAGGGTATATGGTCGATCAGAGCCTTGTGAGTGGTTACAATGCTCATTTGATTAGGCACTCACCTCTACGTCAAACTAGCACTGGGGTACCATGCTTCCCATTGATTCCGGATACGTCTCTTTTACCGCTGAACCATTCCTCCCGAGCGCCTACAACCAGAACACAACACCGTCCGCATGGCCCGGATCCGGGGATTTTTTCTCTCCATTTAATATTGCATTTGGGTGGACGGGTGACGGATCGACTGACGAAGCAATGTTGAACGGATTGAAGCAAAGCGCAGCCAATATTCGGGGAAATGCATCCTTGGCAGAATCTGACCAACTCTCTGTGTACGGAAATTATGCCGTTGCCGACACGCCCTTGGAAGCGATGTATGGAGCAAACCTGGAAAAGTTGAGAAGGATTGCAAACGAGGTAGATCCTGGAAACGTGATGCAACTCGCGGGTGGGTTTAAGTTCTGAATCTCGTGTAAATATCAGTGAGCTCGGCTTGTACGATCTGTCAACGTGTACTGGTGTGTTTGTGCTTTCGATGTATGTATGTACTCTACCTCGTGTATCATCACCTTCGTTCTCCATTACCTATGACACGTCTTTCGACATTAGCCTTACGCCTGAACAGTAATAGCCATAGGGAACTGACCTAGAGTGATTCGGATGGCGGCTCACTAACAATATGAGAAAGAGTGTTTTTTTGTGGTCGTACTGCGCATGACTGGTCCGTGTCGACAATACGAAACGTGACATCTATACGCACCAAAATAGAACGGTCCCAAGTATCCTGCAGTCCAAAACAACCAGGCAGGCCGGAATACCCAAGCATTAACTCAGATAGTTGCTCGCTAACACAACACCATTGATTCCATTGGTTCGCATCCTAGATCAGTTGAACATACTACTTATTGACCATGATTCACCGATAACATCCACATATTCAGTTCATTCGCAAGAAAAACTGTCATCACCACGAATACTCTTTGGACTATTTATCATCAGGTTCGCCAGAGTTCGGGACAAATCAACTTTGAACACTGGAAAAGACTGAGGAGGAAAAGGGAAGAAACTACGAGCCAATGACAAAGATGACGCTTACTGATGATGATGACGACTGCGAGGCGATCGAGAATCTTTCTAAATGCTATGCCTCCTCCGAGCACGATCGTGATATTACCCCCTCCCAAATTACGTCCACGCGATTTGATGGTTCTTCAAGCGCACCAAACCACTGTTCTTCCTCGTCTGCCAAATCCTCACTAAGCTCGTCGGCCAGTGGAATACGACGGAGACGTTCGGCACGTTCGAATGTACCTGTAGAGCTGCGGGGGAATACGAGAAGGGGTCGTGAGATTTGCGACGAGACGGAAACGAAGACTCATAACAGGGGCAGGACGAATGGTTTAGCGGGATGAAGTCGATGGAAATCCTCGGCGGCCTCTTTTGTATGCGTCAGTTTGGAAGCGCGTTTCCATTCCCGCTCCCCACAAGGGAACCATTTTGGTTTCCTCGACGAAGTAATCTAGAAGGTCTTCTCTTCGATCCCTTCAATGAGGTCGGGAGGTAGTGGTGGCGTTTCTGCTGGGAGGGAAAGGTGGGGGAGGACGCTGGGTAGGTAGACTTCCAAGTGGATGGTCGTTGGAGCTTGTATGCACTGGGTCCATGTTGGGAGAGGGTGATGAATTCGAGAGCGGTCGGAAGAGATATGAGCAGCTTCCAGCCAAACAAGGTCTTCGACTTTAAAGTCACATACTTTTGTAGTCGTATGTCCGCTTCATATCCGCCTTGTGTAACGCAGCTTCCGCCCGTTGTCGATTCCGATTCAGCGAAGTCTTGCGCTGCTTCTACGCGCAGTTCTCCACGATGCTGGGTTCCTTTCCGCGGGTATTGTCTATAATTGATATACATAAAAGGGCGAATAATCAGTGGAGGAATGAACCTTGCCGTTATAGGAAAACTGTGCGAGAGCAAGCTAGTCATCAGACTAGTCATTCTGATGATAATTGGTAAAATTTCGTGCAATGTTCATTATCCTGATTGGCTCACTCCGTCTGGCCGTCTGTCTGTGGGTGATACGCGGTACTGGCATTGTTGGTTATCCCAATGCGAGCGTAAAGATCGCGCATGAAGCCAGTGGCGAAATTTGGACCTCGATCACTGATCACCCTGCGAGGAAGTCCGCGGTGTCGAAATACCTCGTCGCGAATGATCTGGGCCACCCCCGAAGAGGTTATCTCGGTTTGCGAAGGAATGACCTTGATCATTTCTGAGAAGCGATCCACAGTGACCAGAATGCTATCGTGACCTCGCGATTCTGGGAGGGGGCCTATAATGACCACCTAAATGTGTTCCCAAGGCCGGTTTGGGAATTTGTTTGGGTGTAACGGTGCGGAGAGTGCCGTCCGACGAGGTCTAGTTCGTTGGCAAGTGTCACATCCTGCCACGTAACTGCGTACATCCCGAAGGACAGTTGGCCACCAATGATTCCTGGTGATCAACTCGTGAGTCTTAAATTGACCATGATGCCCTGCCAGAACTGAATTACGGTGTTCGCGGATAATATCTCGCGACTTCTTGTCTACCGGCACGTATACCCCGTTCATTCCAACCAATCACTCCGTCCTGCTATTCCCAGCCCTCAGCGAGCGTCTCTATGTTCCGCCGTACTACCGAATCGAGGTTTGCTGCTCTTTTATGAATCTGGTCGATGAATGCGTCTAGGGCTCGGAAGACTTCTAGTTTGAGAAGGATGATATTCTCATCATCCCCCTCCCCCTGGTCATGGTCGGGCCGGCGGGATAGAAGGTCGTGAAGTCGAGGGGTTGACGTTGGAGGATAAGGTGGTAGTTGACAAGTTCGGAGACCAACCGAGCTTGACGACGATTAAGCTTCTGCGGTTTGCGAAAGTAGATCAGTCCAAATTTCGAATTCAATGGGGGAACCAGTAAGACGACGTCGCCAGCCAGAAAGATCAGTCATGATGGTTAACGGTTCTCGATCGAAGTTTAGCACAGTTTCCGGAAGTGATTTTGACATAATGGCATGGCCAAGGCGGGGAAAGCAGAAGAAATGAGGAATGGAGGAAAGATTCCGATGGAAAGGACAACTCGTGCCCAGGTGTACGTATCGTCGGGTCGCCAATCTTCAACACGAGTCAGCAGGCCCTATCCGCCCCCACCCTACCGCAGACGATCTCTCCCGAACGACACGATGGCACCGGAGTTATTTATGGCGAACAAGGGCAATCAATGGATGTTGGCAAGGCCCGAGGAAGCGGGTTTGCTACCATTGCGGCCAAGGAGGGCATTTTAGTCGAGAGTGTACTCGACCTCGAGCTGGTCGAGCCCAACAGATTCGATAGGTCGCGGAAGATGTCATTCATGGCGAGTTTGTGAGACCGAAAAGCATCGCCGTGGGTTCGAAGAGTCCGGAATGCGGCCTTCCACCCACCCTCTAGAAATAACCATAGTTACTATATAACATGAGGTGCCCTCTCCCACGTACGCCGTTCTCCTTTAATCTGATCGTTTCAGATTAAAAGAAGAGATATCTCGTCGACTAAGGGCTTGAGAAAAGCTACGGCATGAGTGAACGCACCAGACCTGAGAAAGACGTTCCGAGCCACCTTTCAAGCGTGATCGAGCGGATCTGCCGACATAGAGCCTGGAAGGGCCAACATTGTGTCTCCAAGTTACCGCCCTCCGCTATTAAGGACAAGGTCGAGGCTGTGAGAATTTCTAAGATAAATTTAGTAATGACGGCGTGCCAAGTCCAGCAAGAAGCCGCCAATAATAAATGTCGTCCAACTCGATTTCAACCTTCGTCGCTCCTCTGTCTACTCCACAATGCCCGCCGTCAACAAGATCTGCTGCAGTGCGTCTGTTTGACGGCTACCACAAGTATCACTGATAACTCGTTTTCAAGTCGGCGCTGGTTACGTCGGTCGGTGCTTGTTCTGCCAGCGTCGCTATATTCAGTAACTCGCTCGTTATCAGGTGGCCCCACGTGCGCGGTCATTGCCCTCAAATGCCCTCACATTGAAGTTACCATCGTCGACATAAACCAGTCTCGGATAGACGCCTGGAACAGCCCCGACTACAAGCTGCCCATCTACGAGCCTGGTCTCGAAGGCGTCATCCGCCAAGCGCGCGGTCGCAACCTCTTCTTCTCCTCCGACGTGGACAAGGGAATTAGGGATGCTGACCTTATCTTTGTCAGCGTTAATACTCCCACAAAGAGGAGCGGCGTGGGCGCCGGTTTCGCCGCAGACCTCAAGTGCGCATTCCCCTGCTTAACCGGTCTGAGCATACGACATATTTGTTTCCCCTTTTAGTTATGTCGAACTCGCCACCCGCCGGATCGCTGCCGTCGCCAGTTCGAGCAAGATTGTGGTCGAGAAGTCGACGGTACCATGCCGTACCGCCGAGTCGATGCACACTATCCTGGAAGCCAACTCCCACCCAGGCTGCCGATTTGACATCTTATCAAACCCCGAATTCCTTGCCGAAGGAACTGCTATCGATGACCTCTATGACCCAGACCGCGTTCTCATCGGATCCCTTGAAACCCCCGAGGGGAAAGCTGCATGCAACGCATTGGTAGAAGTATATGCAAACTGGGTTCCGTTAGTACCTTTTGCCTTCCATCGACCAAAACGTTAAGCTATACCCTTTTTTACTACAGGAAAGAGCGTATTCTCACCGTCGGTGTATGGTCATCTGAACTTACCAAACTAGCTGCGAATGCAATGCTAGCTCAGCGCATTTCGTCCATTAACGCCCTCTCGGCCATTTGCGAGGCGACGGGGGCCAGCATCGACGAAGTCGCATACGCAGTTGGCAAAGACTCCCGTGTCGGTCCTAGGTTCTTGCGTGCATCCGTTGGTTTCGGGGGTTCGTGCTTCCAGAAGGATATTTTGAACCTCGTATACCTCAGCGAAAGCCTGCACCTTCCCGAAGTCGCCAACTACTGGAAACAGGTGGTGGTCATGAACGAATACCAAAAGAAGAGGTTCTCAAAAAACGTCGTGGACACACTTTTCAATACGATTACGGGCAAGGTACGCCGCGAGTTTGGATTAGTTCTGATTCCTTTTTCCATGGGCATTCGTAACCTTTGTTACGTTTCACCTTATTGTCGTTATAGTGTGCTGCTAGACTATGAACTAACTTGCTTGCTTAGCGTATTGCCGTTCTAGGCTTTGCTTTCAAGGCCGACACCGGAGATACGCGCGAGTCAGCCTCCATTTCTCTTGTCCGAGACTTCCTAGATGAGAGAGCGAACGTGAACATCTATGATCCGCAGGTTGAGCACCAACAGATTTGGGCCGATCTTTCGGAGGCTTGCTCGCCAACCCCTAATACTACTCGTGAGTACATGCAACACCACGGCAGTACATTTCTGAAATATACCTTTTCGTTCATAGTACAAAAGCGTGTAGCGATATTCTCATCCGCGCTTGAAGCGTGCAAGGATGCTGAAGCAGTCGTTATCGCTACTGAGTGGAGAGAGTTCCGAGACATTGATTGGGAGGAGGTTTATCGCAATATGAATAAACCCGCCTTTATTTTCGATGGCCGTATCTTACTAGATGCTGAAAAACTGCGGAACATTGGGTTCAAGGTCAGACGAGCTATTCCTTTATCTCCCATTGGAACCATTCCAATGATAGTGTTATCAATTTACTGATTCATAATATAGGTCACTGTAATCGGTCGCGGTGAGAAGCTGTAGATCACCACATGCACGTGTGCAATCATTAGCCTGTCAAGAGGACGCCACTCCAATAACCATACCCAAACCAAGCCGATCCTTTGTCGTTTCCTTTTTCCCCCCTCGTCGCGGTGTTCAATTTAACTAAAAACAAGAAAAACCAAAATATGTGATCTTTTCGTGTGTGGGACGTGTACCGCCCTCTTTATTTATACTACTCGCTCACTCGTCTCCACTGGCCGCATTCTCTCTTTTGTGTTGAATTATCCCATCCCTTTGTCCACCTAGACATGTAAAAGTATTAGGTGTAGCTTGTATCATCAAGGGCGAGCCTGAGTGCCCCAAGGCTAAATAGATGTGTTTCCGGTGCTCCTGGCTTGATTAGAACAATTGGCAAGATAAAGCAGTGGAGGAAGTAGGCTCTGGACGCTGATTTCTTGGCACCCAGTGGTTCGGCGCTCGTTGCGATAAGACCGAGGCCATTGCGCCGCATTCGGCCGAAACACTACTAGACGAACCCACTGGGCCAGTCTCTAGTTCACGAAACAAGTGAAATGCATGTTTGACTTTCGGGAGCGAAACACGGAAAGTAGCAAATTTACTTGGCCAAGCCACTCGCTAACGGACTCTGTTGCGTTCGCGAGTGTTTCGTATTTATATGTACGACTTGCCGGTTCAGACGGCTGGAAGCGATGGAACGATGATGACACTCTTTACGACTCACAAATCGCCCGCCGTAATTCGCACCAGACGGCGTCGGACGATCGAGTCGGTGCGCGGACGAGTATGGCCACGGTCTAGTCGCTCGGTGACGATGTGACATTGGTGATGTCGACGACGCGCACAGGACTCCGATGGATTAGTATCGGGGAGCTTTGATACCCGACTGGACGTCGTATTCGCGAAAGAAATGTGACCGCCCGACTTCGGCCCGTGTATCCCAATGCCGCATACCGTGTGAGCGTAACAGAAAAAGAAAAAGAAAAAAGAAAACGTCTGCTTCGCGGTCGACGTCTGTATTTCCAAGGTCCTTGACGTGTACGCATCGGTTTACCCCAAAGACCAGGACCTAGGGTTTTTGAATTTGGACGAATTAAGGGTGCGTGGACTATATAAAAAAATAATTTCAAAGACCACTTTGGCAAGTATCGGTCCTTTGATCAATGCGGTATACATACCGTGATGCGGTGAAAGATCGTTGACAGGCCTTGAGGCTCGAACTGGATCCCGTGAATGTATTGATCATTTGGTGGGCGGGGCTCTTCCAAACCTTAACCCTTTTTGCTCTCGTCGGGGTTTTTCGATGATCATAACTGGCGGACGAGTTGCCGAACATGATGCGATAAGAATAGATGGTGTCCCGTGCTTCAACGAAGAGCGACCCCATGATCTAGGAAGCCCCACAGCATGACTGACCAGTGGTAATATACCTGCCATGCCGTGATGCCACGATGGACGCACCTTGACCAAGTTGGAGCACATACCAGCGTAGGCGACGGTAGTGACGTTCGTTAGTCAGGGAATACGCAGATTCAGTAGAAAACACACCTTCAGGGTCGCCACACCGCCCGAGCGCCACACCGGTGGTGTGGAGTATCATATCATATATCATACTCCATTCGACGAGAGCAAACCCGCGGCGGTTGGGCGTATGGCATGTACACGGGAGTCGGAGCGGCGTCCCCAAGCGTTGACGTTTGCCTGGCTAACCCCCTGTGTTACCATGTGTGTTGGCCCTGCGTTGCGACTAGTTCTGGTTGAATATTCAATATAATAAGGAGGCTGTGAGGCACCGAGCCAGCCGGATCTCGATGGGGGCCAAAATGGCGCACATATGATGACGAGATGGCCACGTCCGAGTCGCTTGACTGGCGCGCAATGATCATACCACCGTTGCCGGCGTCGCGATCTTCGTTCCTAGGTTTCGGAGAGTCGACACGACTCAGGCATAATCCCGCGGTATAGTGACGAAGACGCCGCTGGCCGAGTGCAGTACCTCAGCATGGCTTGGAGCCGGTAGAGTACAGCACCTCATATCGTCCCGGACTCAGCGGACGTCCCCGAAACCAATTATAGACCTGTTAGGACCACAACAAGGCCTTAGGCTAAGCGCTTCAGGTTACTCGCAATGCAATAACTATTCTGTGAATGGGGAACATTCACCATAGGGCTCAGCCCTTATATACATGCGCAAGTGTCTAC
>JBBPML010000634.1:0-10943 GCA_038090275.1 Austroboletus novae-zelandiae
GGGACCGCCGATTCGCATGATTTATAGCTCATTCTGACCGCATTGATGGGTACTATTTTATCCCATACTTTCTGGAACATTCTGAGGTTTTCATTTTGACTCTTAATTCCAAAATGACGTATTAGTGTGCGATCAATTGCTTACATAAGCAAAAGTGCGCTCTGTGCAGTCTGTCCAGGACAGACACATTATGTAATCAGTAAGCTACTGCAAGTAAATACAGCCTAGACAGACCTACATGGGCTCTTAACCCTAAAGAAAAAAAAGCGTCCTGATCCTGATTATTCAGCATATTACCTTTCTGGTCATATAATTTTTGTCCAAATTGGTCCATGGGAACATGCGCAAACTGGTGTTTCAAAATTGTTGCGCCAATGCTGCATTGGCACGAGCTGCCTGGGACTAGTAAACCGTGATTAAGTAATCCGGTGGCTGTACGACTGCACACCGTTTGCTATGTAGTGCTATCCGAATATGCAACAACACTATTAGCGTTTATTATGACGACCAACCAAAATGTATTCAAGAATTAATCGCGCAGGGAAAATGTCCCCGGTTCGTATGAGTCCTTTTTCACGTGAAATCGGATCAGCCAGGTCCCTGCCATCGCTATTGAATCCAGATGAAGAACTGAGCGGCTCAGCAAAGTTGCCACATCTTGACGTAATCGCTGATGTTACGCGTTGGTATCAGCAACTTCTTCTAGTCGCTCGCAGTGTACGGAAGGACGTACATCATAAACGACTCGCTTTCCCCATCAGAACCCCAAGTTGGATACCACTGATCCTGGGCGGTTGCAAAATCGTGCATTGCGGTATTGGATCCGTCCAACCAAGGCTTGCCACCCGCGTTGTCAGGGAACCACCCGTTCGTACCGCCGACGGCGAGGTCTAAAATCAGGTAGAAGGCTATGCATCGAAGAAAAGAATGAGACGGCTGGCATCTGCATCCGATCCGGTGCAATTGCCGGTTCGAAGAGGGAAATACTTACGCTGGTCGAAAGGCGTCGCATTAGTCCCGTTTACCCAAGGATTCTGGAGCACTATCGGCGTCGACCCGTTTTCCACCACAGCAGGGAAGTCTCCGCGGGTGAAGAAAGGCTCGTTGAAGTTCAACTGGAGCATATAATGAAGCCTGGAGTCGACGTAGATTCGCCTAGGAAGGAAAAAGAACGACGGACGAGGGCTCAGTCCCGACGTTCTTTTAGGACGCAGGGGAGGAGGAGCTTACAAGAAGCTTGAAGTCCATTCGAGCACATAGGTGTGGAATGCTTCCCCGTAATCGGTTCGGCGCTGCGTCCACCAACCAAAGGTTTCATAGAAGGCGTTCAGGAACGAGAGCGGTCCCCAGTTAAGCGTACCGCGGACGTAATCAATCCCTCTATAAAATTTCCGTCAATGACGGAATATTCTGAAACAGGAAGGCGCCTGATCTCACTGATCGGGGTATGAACGGCCATTTCCACGAGATTCCATGATATCGATTTCCCCACTAAGTGGCCAAGGTCCGTACGTGTTGTTCACTGGAAGCATCCAGATGGCAGGCCAGAGCTGAAAAGTTGGTGAGAATTCGGGGTTTTACGAATCGAACGTTAACGAAGGTCTTACCCAGTCACTACGAATATCAAATGATTGATTTTATTTTTTCGGTGAGTATGAGGTCACCTCGAGGTTGGATGATTCTTACCCTCTTGGAAGCTTAGCTCTGACTTCAACCCGGCCGTACCGGATGCTAGCGCTATTTCTTGTACTGATGCGCGCGCTCTGCACGGGGTTGATGACAGTACCAGCCGTAGAGTTGCTCACGGCACCGCATGACTGGTAGTATGCGGTAGGATTGAACGTAGAGCTGTTGCTGCCTCCAGGCAAAGACTCCGGGTTCGTCGTATTGTATGTGCAGTCGGTAAGGTTGTACGTGTAGCCATTGAACACGTTGCTCGCGCCGATGGCGTCGGCCGTCAAGGTAGGTGTTATGTAAAGGTACCCATTCTGGACATAGGAATTACTTGACGACGAGGTGGTCATCTCAAACTCGCCATTACTGGGATCAAATGAATTGTGAGTTTTAGACGCCGGAGCCGAATGTCATTATTTACCCAAAGCCTCCGAGCTCGACCTCGCGGAACCAATTTCCTCCAGAGCCGAAGACGGTGTCCGTGTCCGTATTGAATTCTTCGTCAAGGACCATGCACAGGTTTCCAGTGATCATGTCCACACTCTTATAGCCGAAATAACATCGGATAGCAGAGGCGACGATACCCAGGCAGGCAACACCATAGGTAAGGAAATATGAAATACGTGCATACGGGTCCTTCCTCTTGACCCATGATTTGTCGATGGTGCTGGGGTCGTCGAGGAGCGTGGAGCGCATGCGAGACGCCTTTGTCTGAGAGACTGAGGGGAGTGTAGAGTGGGCTGTGAGAGGTCGCGATGGGGGTGGTGCAAAGCTCTCGCGAATGCGAACTCCAGACGATGTGCGGCTCGGGAGGGTTGATGGGCGACTACCATAATACGAGGGCGTGCGGGGGACGTCTATGCGGGGTGCGATGGACACGCCTTGGCGAGGAGGCGTGTCTGGCTCTGTGTCACCCTGCGGCATGGGCGCTGGTGGGCTGGGCCCGCGGCTGGACGAGAGGATATTCGTGCCAGCGGAAGAAGGGCGCGACTCGGATGGGTCATTGTAAAGCTGGTCGGCAATGAAGAAGGGGGACTTTGGAGGTTCTAGAGGAGAGGAGGGACTGGGCATGGTTGGTACAGATGGCAGAACAGAGGCATCGCTGCGCTGAAAGATATAAGACGATCTGAGTGTTCGGATGTACGGATGGAACGGGACGGGACCAGGAGTATTTCCAAACTTGCAAGGTGGGACAGCGATGCGGAATGGGAAAGTGCAATTTTGGAAAAAGGTACCGTCGCCTCGTTTACGGAACTAGCGGCCGATTTGCATTGTGGAGTTTAGATCGTGGATCTGAGATGGCGAACACGGAGATGGCTTGGGCGTCGTCATCGTGTACGCAAGACTCCTTGTAGCCCGGACTGCACGCGAAAACGGACATCAGATAGCCCTTGACTGGTGGATCCCCTCGCATTTGCGGCAACCGAGCTATGGCCGCCCCGCGGTTTCAGGATGGCCCCCCATGCAGAGTGTGTTTCCGTCCGCCGACGTGGGCCCATATCACCTTACAATCCCCACGCTCGACACCGCCTGGATGAGCGCTTCGTCGTCGATCAGATTGTGCAAAGCACCAGGCCATTGTCCCGAACAATGCAACGCACGGCCTCGCATCTCGAATGATTTACCATTATAATGTGCACTACAACCCCCCGGCTCGCCAGGTCTCCGGATTATTGCCTAGGCACGCGCTCAGATTCCACTCCCATCATGTCCGCGAGATAATGGCCAGGTGTTTCCAGTATCCGTGTAGCCTGTCGCGTACTTATAATTATAACTCGGGGAGGTATCGGACATGACACGGCGCGCTATGCTTGGCAAGCGTTTATTTGATCTCGTCGTGGAGGCGTGCCGTAATTTGGCCCGGGCCTTGTCCTTGCGCTCGTTATCACATAATGCAGCCGTATTATTTTTACCAGACACCGATCAGGCTGATGGTAATGGTAAGGCCGGCGCGACGATTACGAACCAACCTCCCAGTTACATCTCTGTCGTTCAGAGAATGAAATGGATCAGCGCTCTCGTCATTCCCAGTGTACATTCCATCTGCCTTTGGGTGACTTCTTCTCTTACTTCGCCTCGACCGAGTAGTGGCGTTAGCCACAACGCGGACGTGCTCAAAAAGGGGCCTCGAGTCGTGGCTGAGCGAAGAACCCCCAAACGACGTGTTGCATCACGTTCTGCATTAATGGAAATGCTTTGACATCTGCGCTCCAAGTTTGGAGGTCCAGCGGTGCGTGTTACACGGAAGTAACGCACAGACGTCATGATAACAGGCAAAACGGTGCGCGCATCTATTTAGTGTCGAATGCACTTTTGTTGCAGAGCTCGACGTTCGGGGTAAAGGCAATTCGCTGGGGGGTGGCCTATTCGGATCGTCAAGTTAGCCAACAGGAGAATCGAGAGAAGAATATGAAGAAGAGAGTGGAGCATCGAGTGCTCCGGTAGGATACTTTCGGATACCGGTAGCATTGTCTTCAAGTGCACGAGCATCATCAGGGCTTCAAATCTGCACCTTCGAGCGCCGTTCCAGAATTGCCTTACAGGAACGAGGTGGCATTCCCGATGTGGAGAAAAGACCGTCTTATGCGCAAGGCGGTCTTGCAGCGGTCCGGAATGATATTATAGTCGCGAATGTATGAAGCTTCGGATAACAGACAGCCATAGGGGAAGAAGAGAACGATGTGATGGAGACATAATCAATCAACCGTTGATATCTGAGATATCGGTGTCCTTTTTGGGCGGTTTTGATATACTGCCACTCTCTTTGAGGCAGGACTCCATACTGTTGAAATCAACGAGATGAATATGGCGCACCTGGTGTTTGATACGTGCCCTCGACGCAATGTGTGCCTTTCTGGACTCATTCAACAAGGCTGTATATCGTGCGACATGACTACCAACATGTGCCTCTAAAACTTGTTCGTCCACGCCGAAAATCGCATTCGAGTAAAAGTGGCATGCGATCTGGTGAACAAACGATGAAGACGCGAACAGAGAGGGGCATCGTACTTTTCTTCGGTACCACAAAAGTGTCGAGCACATCATGCCGTGTGATTGGCTGATGGGTGATGTACATGATGGGAAATGGAGAATCGCGGTCTGTTTTGGGTGCGATTGCCGCACACGCGCACGGACTCAGACCTCGTTGATTGGCAGGATAAACGTCGGGAACGCTAATGGCGACGCGGTGACCTTCCATGAGATGAAGTTGCAATTGTTCTTTCGACGCAGTTCAAGAGAGCTGCTTGCTGATTGGCCGGAAGAGTCGCCTGGCAGTTTGTGTGAACTTTGAAGCAAGAAGTCGTCCTGCCTGTGGCGGCACTTCTTGCACTGGGACCACCAACACGAAGGAAAAAGCACGCCCGAACTCGCCCGCTCCGACGCGTGACCATGTGCTGCTCGAAGCTGCAACACGGCGTTTGGAAACTTGATGTGATCAATCGGCGCGCACGCGTTGAGTCAACTACTTCAATGTCTTTTCCACATTAAGGTGTATTTTTTCTCTCACTCGTTCCACTATCACCGTGCGGACGCCACGAGGACTTCACAGTTGCAGATTTCGCCTTAGAAATGCCAGACATAGCCAACGACGACAATTGCCTCTTTGTTTGTACGAGTTAGACTGGCTGTCGATTTTCGGGAACGGTCCACACAGCTTCGTGGATTCCAGCCGAAGATACGCACGTAGACGACCGGATTGAAACTCCTCGGACCAGGTCGTGGGCGGTGCATGCACATATGCCCAGTGTTGCCATGTAGTCGTGAGAAGGCGCTAAGGAGCTGGGCTGCACCAAACGCCCAGGTTGAATGAGGACGGGCGAAGTGCACCATTGTCTCAGTTGGAAAGACAGCGAAGTTCTCGCCCGTGTCCATCCGATGAACAAGGTGTCCCAGAATATAGCTGATCAGGGACCCCGTCCTGTGTATTCCCAGTTGGTTCGGAAGAGGCCCCTTCCGGTAAGCTACTCCCGATATCGATCCACGGGCATGTTCTCTCACGCGCCGCTAACTACCAGGGCAGAGTTTTTACCCTCCCAATGTGGATCTCATCACGTTCGTGTCTTGCCTGGTCTATCCATATCGGAATCTTTCCATTTTTCATATTCGTTCGTATCTGCACAATCGTACCGTCTTATCGCAATTAACGTCAGAACTCAGTATCGCCTTTCGGGCTTTTACCATACCGACTTCCCGTCCGTCGTGATGCCACACCTATTTCCCCTTTCTCGCAACTCGTTCGTTATTATGGTTTTTGTCCATTCTTACCGGATTATTATTCGTACACTGCCCTTCTTATACCTCCAGACACCTGACTGGCTAGACACCACTCGTGTGCTACCCCCCCTCCCCCCCTCCCCATTCGTCTTCCCGAGGGCTTTTAACGGGTCTTGTCTCACCGGTCTCAGCATAGATATGGACTACGATGCTTACGATGCCCTCCTCCATCACATCTTCAAGAGGGTATGTTTTGAGCGGATCGTTGTTGTTGTTCTACTCATTCCCTGTCAGACCCAAGGAGACGCTTGGTTCAAGCCTTCGGAGGAGAATATCTCCGCTGGTGTATGCATCCGCGTCGAGCCCGGACATTTTCGTGTCTTCCCATACGAGAATTCTCATCTTGCGTTGTTCGAGGCCGCGATTCGCGTCTTGAACCCTGTCGTCGCTGTCAAGGTTCGCAGTGCTGCAGTCCACGCGGCCCTAGCGACTGTGTACGTTTGTCCGTAACGGCTGCAAACACCTTCGTATACTCACGTTTGGCCACTCTGTCCTAGATCCGACGATGCGACTGCGATCTATGTCGATCACGACACTCGTATTCAAATACTCCCTTCAATGGCGATGTTGCCAACCGCAGAGAAAGAACAATGTGGGGCATTCATCGTACGTGTTCTTCCCTTATTCTTGGGAATTTTCACACGGGTCTCGTATTCGCTTAGCGTGACGAGCGTGTGCTCGTCCTTTGGTCTGATGACCTGGATGGCATGATTCCGCTATACCGTGACTTTGAGGCAAAGTTGATCAAGTTGGTCTGGCGTGTTCGAGGCACCACCTCTGTGCCTCCCTCGGAACTGTCCTCTTCCAACACCCCTTCCGATGAGAATTTCGCCGAAAAGTCCAAAGAGGCATCTTCTGAACCCATCGCTCTCATCAGCAAGGAAAATGATGCAAAGTCGTTCTGGAAGCTATTCAGCTGGCGCTCTACCCGCGCTGATCACGAAAAGGACGCGGAATGTGCAGCACCCAAGCAACGACAAACTAGACTCGTCGCCCCTTTCTACAACGGTCTAGGCTGCGCCTTATCCATCTGTGGGTTTTCCAATCTAATTTTGGAAAGGGGTTTTGACGAGGATTTTTCACAGTTTTTATTGGTAGCGGTGTCAGTATGCTCCTGCAGGAGTCACTTTTGGATGGTTACTGGACCCGATTCGCACTTCTTGTAACTGCCCCATTCACATTTTGTGTTGCTATCGCAAGTGGACTCTACTAGCTCCGCTTAGCTTGCGCTCATTGAACCATTTCTAGTTCTTTTGTAATCAAATTTTCAGCAATTTGGGAATGATGTGAGTTGGCACTGTCCTTCTGCTTAGTGACTCTCTGATTCGTGTCGTCTTGAAGGATCGGTCCCGTTTCGCAATACTATGACAACTCCCGGTACTATTCTGCGACGAAACCTGAGCCCAACAAGGAGGTGGACTCGAATCTCCCACATGTCACAATCGAAATGCCTGTCTACAAGGAGAGTTTGGAACAAACGATGTTCGTGTCGAGTCATCGTCATCTCGATTGATTGCCCACTCACGCTTGTTCGGCAGTGCGCCGTCCGTGTTTCATCTCAAAAAGGCTATGCAGATATACGCACGTCAAGGAGGATCGTCAGCTATATTCATTCACGACGATGGTCTTCAGTTGCTACCGGAGAAGGATCGCGAAGCGCGCATCGCATTCTACGCGGATCACAATATTGGCTGGGTCGCGCGTCCTGCGCATGACTCGTCTCCCGATGGGTTCAAGCGTGCCGGGCGATTCAAGAAAGCGTCCAACATGAACTACGGGCTCGCGCTGAGTTTGAAACTGGAGAAGCATCTAAAGGTTCTCCGAGAGGCGGAGGAACGAGAGGAATTGGACGACAGCAGCGACACCCTCGAGGACCGTGCGCTACACAATGCGTGTGACGAAGTATTCGCGGAGAGCAGCGGAAAGTGGAAACCGTGGGCGTCCAACGGGAGGTCTATTCGGATTGGTGAGATCATTTTGCTGGTGGATGCCGATACGGTCGTTCCCGAAGACTGTCTGCGCGATGCGGCACGGGAACTCGCGGAGAGTCCCGAAGTCGCGATCATCCAACACGATTCGGGTAAGCGATTTCGCGATCCTCCCTCGTCGGTTTCACTGCTGAGCTATCCACAGACGTCATGCAGGTCGCACATCACTACTTTGAGAATGGCATCACACACTTTACGCGTCGCATCAACAAATGTATCTCGCTGGGATGCGCAAACGGGGAGGTGGCCCCATTCGTGGGGCATAACGCGTTCCTTCGGTGGTCGGCCCTGCAGGATGCTGCATTCGTGGACCCCGCTGACGGGAAGAAGAAGATTTGGTCTGAATCAAATGTATCCGAGGATTTCGATATGGCACTACGTCTTCAGGTACGTCGCATGGGCACGTACCGCATATACTTCATACGCTGATGCTTCTCTGGGGCGTGCTGTGTATCGTACGATGTAGCTGAAACGTTACATTATTCGTTGGGCGTCGTACTCCCAGGGCGGGTTTAAGGAGGGCGTGTCCCTGACAGTGGACGACGAACTCAACCGATGGCAAAAGTACTCCTACGGTACGGTATCCATCTCGGCCTTCGTACCGATTCTTACTCCGCATCGTCGTGGTTTGTGTAGGATGCAGCGAGTTGATCTTTAATCCGTTGATCGATTGGTGGCGTCTGGGTCCCATCAACAAGCAGCTGCGGGTCTTCATGTGGTCGGATGCGCCGGTACATTACAAGTTGAGCATGTTGGCATGTGCGTGGCCTTTGTTTGTCTCAGTGATCGAACTCATGGCTTTTCCTATCTAGACATGTTTTCTTACTGTGAGTGGGCTGTCCTCGCAGACAACGCATTTCATATCTGAGACTCGTCTATTTCTTCGCAGATGGCATTGCCGGGTCCTTTGTGTTGTCTCTCGTCAACTATTTCCTTCTAGGATTTGGCATCCAGACGGACGGATACTATATCCACAGCTTTGAGGTATTTTTGGCCATCATTACCGTTTTTCCCGGGTCTGGGAATGTGGGTTATATCATGATGGAGTACCGTCTGGGCCATCGCAGTTTGTTGGCGTCAGCCATCGATACGTTCACCTGGGTCCCCTTCTTGTTCGTCGTTTCTTCCCCATTTCAAAGAGTCTTGACTGACACGACGCACGCCGTCGCGCCGTCTAGCTTCTTCTTCTTTAGCGGCATGAGCATCCACCTTTCTGTCGCAGTGCTCGCGCACCTCTTTTCGTACAACATCACCTGGGGCGCGACCAAGAAGGAAGTCGAACGGTCCAACTTCTTCATCGAGGTTCCCCGGATCCTGAAGCGGTTCTGGTTCGTGTTCGCAGTGTCACTTGCGTGTTGTGCCGCGATAGTGCTGTTTAGCCTAGAGAGCATCGTCGGTCCCGGATGGCAGATCATGGGGACCGACTGGGCGGTGATTTTCCCATTGGCGTTGGTTGCGGGATGTCATGTGCTGTTTCCTGTGAGCTTTTTTTGTTTTCTCTCTCACTCATTTTGAGATGTACTGATGATCGCGTCGGGCAGATCGTACTCAATCCTTGGTTGATGATATTCTCGTATTGATTTCCGAATCGCGTTGTCTGTGAAAATGGAGATGCGTGCGAATCACTAAAGATCCGTATATCGCATGTCTTGAATGTTCGTACGAGTATCTGCAGGACACGATGCAACGCGGACGTGATACTATAGTACTATATATTATGGACGATGATCCGAAAATAGATAGTGTAGAAGTTTAGCACGTAAATTGATGGTTTCTTAGAACGGGCGTGAGTTGAGGGTACACAGACCATTGGAAGTGTTCGAACTCATGTCAGCTAACCACATCTGAAAATCTGGGAAAGGACCCTGGACAACATTGTACTTGCATTGGAATAATGAGCGGTGATCGTAATGGGATGTCTATTCATCTGTGTGGGCGTCATGTCTTGTTCCTTGAAGGGACATTGGTATTCGAGGAGTTGTAGATTCGGACTCAATACAGATATGAGCAAGATACTTACTGCAAGGCGTGCAATCCGCGTTATAATAATATGTAATTGAATAGATCGTTCAGATGGCGTTGGTGATATGACTGGATGGGCTAGTAATTCATTCACGTCCGAACAGCCTGGACGAAAGAGACATTTGCATCTATTTTCTTCCGAGTCCACTTCTTTATTGCCCAGTGCCTGGCGGGCCGTGGCCATTTGCAAAAAAGGGGCGATCATCGGTTCTGAGACTCGGAGAGGTTTTTATTGAGGCCGATGATTGAGTCCGGTTTCCAATGGCGTCGGATCCGATTGGATCCCATGTCGTTTGAAAAAATGAAACGACTCGCAGACGACTCGATCGGAGCTGTCGAATGATTGATCGATTCCGACACGATGTAACGGAATGCGTTCGCATCATACCATATGATGGATGTCCTGCCCTCCTGCCATCCAGGTCGTGAAGGCGCGTGGTGTCCTTGTAAGTTCATGATGGGAGTCAAGAGGGGGAAAGATGCAAGTTCAGGTACAGTGCCGCTTCTTCTCGGTCATGTCCCGGAGACTTAAAGAGTTGCGGCATTGGAGTTCAGGGTCGGACGGTTGGCCGACGGCACTGTAATACTCGATGTGCGCTCGTCCGTTGCTCCGAGCGGCTCCACGTTGAACTTGACATCTCGTTACGTATGTTGCACAGCTTGCAGTTTCAAGTTTCAACACAGCCCCGCGACGGCACGAATGGCTTCACGACTCCATGAGTTTGGCGGCCACGAGAATAAGTGGGTCAAAATAGGTTAAAGCCAAACGGTCTCGACCTTTTGTCTCTAGATAATCTTACCCTTCGCCCGTATTTCCCTGAAAAGGTCATTTGAACCGACATTACTTTCCCGCTCAATGTTAGGGTTTGCGATAACCCTATACCAACAAAAGGACCGAAGATGATCTAGAATGGCGAAGGACCGTCGCCAAGCGTCGCTCTGACAATCACAAGTGTGCAACTCCGAGTTAACAAGAGGAGATGC